>MU159253.1:14712-60577 GCA_015888305.1 Antheraea pernyi | reverse complement strand
AAGGTAAACTGTGTTGCCTTAGAGGGCAGCACTTGCGAACGTTTTAAAGGTGCGTTCACAAAACTAGTGGACAGATACATTCCTTTTAAACGATAAAGTAATATGAAAACAAAAAGATTTGTGCTAACATATAAATTATTACAGATAACAAAAGTACGGAACATGGCGCCGACCTTAAAATAGCTTATTTTAAAATAACAATATAAAAATAACTTAACATAGGGTTACGATACGTTATACTACGCTATTTAGTTAATAGAATCTAGCAACATACAAAACCGCTCTGAGTTATCTGCGCTAATAAACATTGCAAAACCGGTACAGATATCTAACAATCCGTTAAAAGAAACCAAGTGCCAGTGTAAACTTTGTGTCTAATATTTACAAAACCAGCGATCTAAGCCACGAACCAAGCCGGGGTACCCCGAAGAAGAGGATCTCCTAGTGCGGGTGAGTGGTGGATACAGTCCTCCTAAATTCATTTCCTATACAGTAGCTGTCAACCGTAGCTTCGCCCGCAGTGCTGTCTCCAAAACAGTTAGACCCGTCTTCACGAAACTTTTATTGACAGATATCTGATCTTATAAAATGTAATTCAAGAAATTTTAGTTTATACTAGCTGTTAATCATGGTTTCGCCCGCAGTGCTATCTCCAAAACGGTTCGACCGATCTTCACGAAACTTTCACTGGCGGATAGCTGACCTTATAAAAAGTAATTCAAGTAATTTTAGTTTATACTAGCTGTTAACCGTGGCTGCATCCACAGAGCTATCTCCAAAATGTTAAGACCGCTTTTCACGAGACTTTTATACTTGCAGATAGCTGACTTTACAAAAAGTAATTTAGGCAATTTTAGTTTATACTACTCGTTAACCGTGGCTTCACCCACGGTGCTTTCTCCAAAACGGTTGGACCGATTTTCACAGGACTTTCACTGGCAGATAGCTGACCTTAGAAAAAGTTATTTAGGTCATTTTAGTTTATACTAGCTGTTAACCGTGGCTGCATCCACAGAGCTATCTCCAAAATGTTAAGACCGCTTTTCACGAGACTTTTATACTTGCAGATAGCTGACTTTACAAAAAGTAATTTAGGCAATTTTAGTTTATACTACTCGTTAACCGTGGCTTCACCCACGGTGCTTTCTCCAAAACGGTTGGACCGATTTTCACAGGACTTTCACTGGCAGATAGCTGACCTTAGAAAAAGTTATTTAGGTCATTTTAGTTTATACTAGCTGTTAACCGTGGCTGCATCCACAGAGCTATCTCCAAAATGTTAAGACCGCTTTTCACGAGACTTTTATACTTGCAGATAGCTGACTTTACAAAAAGTAATTTAGGCAATTTTAGTTTATACTACTCGTTAACCGTGGCTTCACCCACGGTGCTTTCTCCAAAACGGTTGGACCGATTTTCACAGGACTTTCACTGGCAGATAGCTGACCTTAGAAAAAGTTATTTAGGTCATTTTATTTTAGATTAGCTGTTACCTGTGACTTCGTCCGCATGAAATTTAGCAAAAATATGTTGTTCACTGAAAACATATGCGTAAGACGTGCGTTGTACTGGACTCCAAGAATAAATATAATTTAAATTTATATATCAGTATGTATGTATGTATGTATTCTGAATTATATTGCCTTTTTTGTTATTTTGGCGGCCATTTTATTTTATTTAAATCGTTAAATATTAAAAACTGCTTATATAGATATAACATTTTATATCTTGATTTATGCAAGATTTCAAGATGTCAGCTCATTCATTGTTTATAATTCAACATTATAATTATCAATAGTAATTTTAAAGATAGAAGGGGTTTCTCTAAAGTGATATTAGACCTTAAACGTATTACTTATTGACAATATGGACATATTATATCATTATCTATTTTAAAATCACATTTTCGTTAGTTCCTTATACAGTGTAAGTGCGCACTGAGGTATTTATTTGGTGGGTTAAGGCTCCAAATATGTTGCTAATGACAAACTCATTTGACACTCTGTATTTATATATCTAATGAATACGGTACATTTTACTGTAAGTGGCGTGCGTGTCATACTTACAATTGTTTTAAAGAGCATTTCTATAATTGTACATCGTCTCACAATTTTATATTTATTTAATACAATTTATAAAAAACGCGTGCGGAGCTGCGGGTATTGCTAGTATCATTACATAGTATAAAACAAAGTCCCCTGCCGCGTCTGTCTGTCTGTCTGTTCACGATAAACTCAAAAGCTACTGAACGGATCTTCATACGGTTTTCACCAGTGGATAATAATAATAAGTAATTCATGAGGAACGTTTTAGTATATAAATATGTCAAGGTTTTATATAGATTGGTTGAAATATAACGATAATTGGTGGACAAGTCGGAAAAATTCAAACCGTCTGGGAGTTTTCATCGAAAGGCTGCCTAATCCTTGACATATCCCAACATACATTATTTTGTTATATTTCAAAAGGATTAGGCAGCGTTTTCGATGAAAACTCCTAGGCAGCTTAACTTTTTCCGACATGTCCAACAATTATCGTTATATTCAAAACCCAGCCCAAAACGTCTAAATAGCTTTAGAATTGTATGTTACCTTTTTTTAGAACATTAGATATATCACAGACTTTTTTGTAGATCTATATTGTCTCTGTTTCTTTCATTATTTACACCTGGCTAAAAAGAAAAAGAAAAATGTATCATGTCATTGTCATTATATTAAGTCGTCAATACATTTTTAACCATAATCTGGAAGAACTTCGTTTTTAACCGGAACGAAAAATTTTAAGGTTAAAAGAGCCCATCAGACTTCGTAACTATATAATAATAATCATACATACAGTGGTACAACAAAGTAATCCCAAGGAGGGTTGATGTCAGGCAGGCGGCCGATCGTAAAAATTAAGCCAAATCATATACCACAACATGAGAAACATGTTGTACCGACCCTACTTATGTGGGATAAGGGTAAGAAGAAGAAGAAGAGTAATTGAGAGGATAATAATCTTCTTCTTCTTACCCTTCTCCCACATACGTAGGGTCGTACAACATGTTTCTCATGTTGTGGTATATGATTTGGCTTAATTTTTACGATCGGCCGCCTGCCTGACATCAACCCTCCTTGGGATTATTTTGTTGTACCACTGTATGTATGATTATTATTATATAGTTACGAAGTCTGATGGGCTCTTTTAACCTTAAAATTTTTCGTTCCGGTTAAAAACGAAGTTCTTCCAGATTATGGTTTGCATGCTATATTGCCATTTTTTTTTCATGATTCCTGAACCCACTATACTCATTACATTTTCAAAAAAAAAGGTGGCGTACAATTTAAAAGCCATTTAGACGGATACAATATTATTACTTAAATACTTTAGTTATATTAACCATTTCATGCACATTCATATCTTTATTCTAAGTCGAACTCCTCCGAAACGGTTAGACTGATTTTATTGACATTTTTAATGAATATTTGGTAGGTTTGCGAATAGGTCGTAAAGTATATTTTATATCTCTAGGTGTATAGGATATTTTTTTTCTGACAATATTTTTTTTGTAGTGTTGTACTGTGTAAGTGTGTTACATCGAACAAAACTTTTTTACTAAATTAAAAGAGGAATAAGTTACGCGTAACAGCCTTTTTTTGAATATAATTGAAATGTATATATTTTGGGTATAAATGTATGTAGTTTGTATGTTATTATACTTTTGATCAATTTGGCGGTCATTTTCATATTATATATTCTCAACTCTTAATGAGTTTAACGAGAAAAACAAATCTTAACTTATTATTTAAAATCTTAATACATATAATAAATCAGTGGCTAGATCGATACTGTATTTTAAATATTTTTATGAAAATTATAATAGGGGTGGGCTTTCGATATAGGAGCCAAAAATATCTTATTTAGAATTTTTGTCTGTCTTTCTGAATATTCCTGTGTCCGCATATCACTCTGAAAGTACTGAACAAATTTTAACGAAACATGACACAGTGATAATTAATATTATAAAGTAACATGTAGAGTAATTTTGTCCCATAAAACGCAAGTGGTAATCCAGTGTAAGTAACAAAAGTTATAAATTTGTGGTATATGAAATTCTTGATGGATTTTGGATAACGTTTTCTTTGTGTTATTGCAGACAAATTAACTATAAAAAGAAGCTTTTCAGCATTTTTGACATAAAACTACTCATATTCATATTTCTGACAAATGCCAGGTGACTGTTGAAAGGTTAAAATTTACGCCTGAAGGTTGGCTCCGTAGTAATCATGCTTCGAAACATAAACCAACCAAAACTGTGCAACGGTACGCGTTTGGTGGTTAGAAAATTGATGAACAATGTAATTTACCCGACGATACTCAAAGGAAAATTCGAAGGTGATGAAGTTCTCATTCCGAGGATCCCGATGATCCCAACCGATATGCCGTTTGAATTTAAAAGACTTTAATTTCCGATCTGTCTTGCATTCGCCATGACCATCAACAAATCACAAGGCCAATCCTTGAAAGGTGTGGTTTGAATCTAGAATATCCATGTTTTTCCCATAGTCAATTATATGTGGCATGTTCACGGGTCGGAAAACCATCTGCGTTGTTTGTTTTTGCGCCTGATAATAAAACAAAAAATGTTGTGTATCACAAGGTACTTAACTGAAGAGTCCAACCTATGCACCAAAATACAGGAACAATAATGAATGATTAATGTACTTAATTTTTTTATTTGTATTTTCTAATAAACAATTTAACATAATAAATTCCAAAATTTGATTATTTATTACCTTTAAGGCGAAACAGTGTTCGCCGGGTCAGCTAGTTTATAATAATATTGTCGTGATTTAACCTAATAGTTATCGTTTATTACAAATATTTTCTCAACACAGCTATCATTGACTTATTTCCTTTACAAATATCATTCTATTTCAGATCGAATATTAATTTCGATAGTGTGCAATGACAATTGCGTGAAGTGTGGGAACGTGAGAAAGCCGGCACGCATTTACTAATTTTTTATCATAAAAATAGAAATCCAAAAACACAATCTTATGTTCTCATAACTACATTTATAATTGGTGTATTGTAATAATCTTAGAATTAAACCACGACTTATCGCAAATTTACAATTTGCAGTTGCTCCGTAAGAACTTTTTTTATGTCTAACATTTAGAAAATATTCCATTTTATATAATCATTGATGATTCCATTAACTCTTTCGGGGTAATATTTCCCGACATTGTTAATTTTTAATACAGAAAAATCGTCGCCTTTATTAATTTTTGGAGAGTCTTCCTCTTCCGACAGCAACACGGGCAGTAGAAGTACGAGTTGCGTGAGTAGATAGGGTAGTTTCTGAAGCAAAATATAACATTATAAATATAAATAATTTTAATTCTCTTTGAAGTAGTATTCGGTGGTAGCCGCCTTGACCTGAATGCGCAATATATTGTGGCGGAAGTATAATTAGATTATCTCACATTCGCTCTAAGTTGCTTTACCTTGGGCTTTGTAGGTGGTAGAGCCACACTGAAGCTAATACTGGTTTCGGCATAAATGGGTCGGCTCGCCCGGGGTACTACCACCCGACCCAAAGAAACATCCACGTGATGCAACAGTGCTACCATTCAACCCACCTCTCCTTCCCTCTCTTTCCCCTCCTCTCTCTTCTCTCCTTCCCTCCCAACTCCTCCTACCTCTTCTCACTTCGCACAAAATGCAGGCTGGCAATGCATATGCGATTCCCCTGGTGTTGCTAGTGTGGTGCTATGGACTAGTGTGTGTGCTAGTATGAACGGCGATGATCACTTAACATCAGGTGACCCGGAATTGCCTCCTAGAAAAAGAAAATAATGTTTAAAATAATATATTGGTATTTTACTCTTCTTGAGGCCCTATTTTTTCATCTAATCGGTCTCTAAATAGAAATATGCTTTATCGTGGAACAATTTGTTAGATTTAATAAATATAAATGTATTACCGTATTTATTTCAAAGGCCAAATCTTCTCGGGAGTAAATTTCGTGTGGTTTGCACCCCAGTCTCTGCACCGCCAAGCTAAGCTGGGAGTAATAATGGTCAAGGAGTGATAGGTAGTGCTTAGCACGGAATTCCTCGTCAGTTGCCGTCATTATGAAATACAGCAAATCTACCACTGGACTGCCTGCACGTACCGTCTGGTAATCCAAAATTTTTAATTGGTGATTTCCCTCCTGAAAACATAAGTGATAGGAATATTAACATTTTTATACTTTACATTATTTGTTATTAAAATTATATTTGGTTTTTATACATATTCTATTTTATTCACACTCGCTTTTGTTAAATAAAATAATTTATAAAAACGGTAAACAAAGGTAGTAATCAGTCAATGCTTAAACTCAGGATTTTATTCCGGTTTTACATTGTGTGTAACTAACTATAGATTACAGTTAGCTTCTATTAAGAACCTGTGACGGTTTCAATGAAAAGATTATAAAAAGTTTGAGAAAGATATAACCCTTAACATTTTACTTACATTATCCACCTTGTACATCAGGTTACTCATCCTGAAATCACCATGCATCAAAACATTGTGTCGCAGCGGTTTAGTGTATTCTGCAAAATCTACGAAATATATTTTGTTATTAAAAAACTCTTGGAACCGTTGTTTATTTTTTTCATTTGTCACCGAATTAGATGCCTGTTCTATAGCATTGACGAAAAGTTCTTGTATGTTATCTTGATCCATTGCTGGATATTTCAATTTTTTCAGTAATTTTGCAAATTCTTCCGGAAACTCCTATTCGAATGCAAATGACAAAGCGTGAAGTTTAGCCATCTCCTCTATAGCCTTGGATGCGTTAGATAGGTCTATTGGTTTAAGCCTGTCATAAACACTATAGCCTTGTGCTGATAGATCCTCGAGTACTACTGCTTCTTGTCCACGAGTAGGGCTGTGATCGTAAAATTTGGGAAACTGAAACCTGTTTTCTTCGGATACGTTGTGCTTTTCTTTCAATTTTTGGTATATATCTGACAACTCTGTATAATTAAGAGGCTCTGTCTCAAAAAAGTTGTCGTACCCTTGGGAGCGGAGATTTTCGTCCAAGGTGATTACTTTGGCGAAGAGATCGAGTTGACTGCTATCGTTTAAAATTTTCGCCAAATAGAGCTGTGAGGTGTAGTTAGCGTCACCACTCGATGTCGGTTTTATTACCATATCATATCTAGAGAAATCGTTTTGTTTAGCAATTTTTTCGAGTAATTCTTGGAGAACTTCCGGAGAGTCATCCATTGCTGGAACCGTTATAGAACTTACAGTATGAAGTAGCACCACAAGTATGTTAAATTATTGATATCAGTCGATGATATGGAACAGATATGGTATCAGTTTCCTTTTATACACTATTTGCGATAACGTTGATAATGCATAACACTAAGTAATAAGATAAGCTTCTTAATCTATACGTCAACATGCAAGTGTAGATGCAAATTCATTAACAACTCTTACTATGTATATAACACTTGCCACTACATGACATCACCTGATACTTTTTGAAGGAATAATAGAGAGTTCAATCATAACTTATTAGTGTAGTAGTTAGTTAGTTAGTTATCAGTGGGTGGGTGTTTAGAAATCTATATATTTGTATTTTCTTACATACAATAGAACTGCAAGACTATTATCAATTAGCCAGGTTTCCTCAAGCCGTCTCCATTCACGTGGCAACAGTGGTAAAGCAAATATAAAACGCACGGGTACGTCATTAGTAAGCCACAATACGCTCTCATGTCAATATTAATTCCCCCGAAATATAAAACTCAAAACATCGGTTAATCTATCTATAGATAGGCCCCTGGGAAGCGGTTAAGAAGATTCCTTCCTCTGTTTTTGCGTGTGCTGCGTGGGAGGGACAGTGCCGCATTCTGATTGCGGCGGTAGGCTTGGATTTGCCGCTGCCGAGTGTGGTTTCGGTCATGGTCGGCAGCGAAGAGGCTTGACATGCGATGGCCTCCTTCTGCGAGATGACGTTCGGCGGAGAGGGTACGCGAAAATAACCCTCTGAGTGGCCCTCTCCGACAACGGAGGACCGGAGGGAGGAGGCGGCGATTTGCCCTTCTCCTCCCTCCACCGTAGCCGGACCTGAGGGGACGGGCCGGGGGTCCATCTCCTCATTGTACAGGTCCGGTAGACGAGGGGAGGCAGCTGGTGTGTACTCAGTCTGTCTCCCTATTAGTACGGCGCCCGGCGGCCACCTTCCGCAGGGCGGACCATTGGGGCGGCTATCCAAGGGGAATAGCGTAGATTGACCCTTGTTGCCCCAACAATACGGTCGGATGGTACACCGGGGAGTTTTAGTCCGTGCGAGTCGGACATAACCCATCCTCTCCCCTGAGAGGGTGGCGCATCCATAAGGGATTACCCACGTTAATAAAAAAAAGGGATCATGAGTGTTGTTATTGTTTTTGATAAGATCAGATCGATCTCGCGAATCCGCTGTTCGAATATAATTGTTTAATTAATGTATCAACATGTAAATAGAGCAGTAAAAACTAAGATCTTGGTTACACCAGCAAATCCGAGAAAGAACATTGAACGGGAAATATAGGCTATTCTATAATTGACACGATAAAATATTTAATAACTATTATAGGGTTAGCAGAACAGTTTCAAAAATGTTGTCATTTGTGGAGGCCGATATTTTAAAACAAAATACTAACTATAGGAAAGCTATTTCACCTCAAGGGAAGCTAGCTGAGTGTCCTAAGGTAAGAAATATAACATTGCTCATGATTACTTGCCTCAGAATCAAAACAACGGATAATGCGAATGAGTCCGATTCAGACCTTTTGAACATTATCGCTATCAGGTCATTAAAAAAATTGCTACTACCAAATATAATATAATTTGAACACCGCCTGAACAGGGTTCTGCTAAGACAATGTGACTGACAATATTATGATAGTTTAAATGCCTAGTACATATTAGTGACTCTTTAGGTCTTGTAATAAAGACACTCCATCCTCTGTAAGCACGTCATCAATCTTTCCGCATTCTGTTCTTGCAATAAAAGCAATGATTCAAAGAATACAAGAACATAAAGGAACTCTCTCATAATAAAAATACAAAGTTAAAATTAAAAGTATTTTATTATTTATTGAAGTTATATTAATATCTAATAACGAGTAGTATCTGAAAATAATAAGCCTGTCTGTATAGTAAGCCTTCTCTTAATAATATAAATTAAATCCAGTAAAATAATTATAAAAACTGTAGTGTAGTTTCTGAGGAAATGGCGTACATATAAACCGGAGACAAATAGTTTTTCTAAATCTATTAAACATATACCCATTTCTATAATGTTTGAAATTAGAACCTCAAATATTGTTTATATTCTTTAAGCCTCACACTTTTCTAACATATAATATATATATGTCGGAGGAAGGTAGTCGAGGAAGTCGAGTTGATTGTTGTTTGCACACATTATATTATTTGTCTTCATCTAAATTCTTATTTTTATTTTATTTGCTTTGTAACACTTTTCGATAACTTAAAAGCCTTAATAATCTAATAAAAGTTACAAATATTGTAATTCACATAACGACCAATCAGAACAGACCACGTGCCTCGAGCGGGGTCGAGGCAACCTTTACTTTAAGGGGTGTACAATTTTATTATTTTCAAAATACTTAATTTTTATTTTATTTCATTTGTTATATTTGTCTATAGCTTAAAACCTTAATAATGTAATAGAAGTAATATATATTGTAATTTACGTAATGACCAATCAGAGCAGAGCCAGTGCCTCGAGCGGGGTTGAGGCGCCATTTTTACTTTTAGAGGGCGGACAGTTTATGTGACACATTGATTTCAGCTATAGCAAAGGGTCCAGTTGGATCATGGATGAAAGTTTTTCTTTTTTATTGTCAAAAGGAGGCAAACGAACAGAACAGACCTGATGTTAAGTGATCACCACCGTCCATAGACACTAGCAACACCAGGGGAGTCGCAAGTGCAATGCCAGCTTGTGTATGGGGGAGGGGGGAAAGGAGAAATAGGAAGGGAAAGGGGGAAAGCGGAAAGCAGGTGGCCTCCGGAGGTTCCACAGGGGTCGGCCCTGGGGCCGCTCCTGTGGAACATGGGCTACGACTGGGTGCTCCGCGGTATGCTCCCATATGATATCCCATATCCCATCACACCCTAGTCGTCGCCCGGGGGGGAAACTGGAGGGAGGTGGCCCCATTTTGCGGGGCTCGGACCGTGAATTGCTGGGGCGACTGCGGCACCAACGATGCCGCCAACTGCGAAGTGCGCAGCGCACGGTGGCACTGAGGGTGATCCGGGCGTACTGGACGGTGTCCTCGACGGCGGCCTTTGTGCTCGCCGCCACCATGCCCTGGGAGCTGGAGGCAGGAGTTCTCGCGAAGAGGAAAAGAAGAGGGGAGCCTCCTGCTCCCAGGGAGGTAGAGGCGGAGAGACGGCGTCTCAGAGGAGACGCCGTCGAAAGGTGGCAGCAGGACCTGGCGGACGAGCGGTTCGGACGGTTTACAATAGACGCCATCCGCCCGGTCCTGCGGGAGTGGACGTCCAGGGTGTGGGGCTCCCTGACGTTCCGACTGGTGCAGGTACTCACCGGACACGGTTGTTTCGGGTGGTACCTGTACCGGATCGCACGCAGGGAGCCGACCACCGCCTGCCACGAGTGCGGCGCTGTCGAAGATACCGCGCAGCACACTCTGTCTGAGTGTGCTACGTGGGGGGAGCAGCGCCGCATTCTGGCGGCGGCAGTGGGAACGGACTTATCGCTGCCGAGCGTGGTTTCGGCCATGCTCGGCAGCGAACAGGCTTGGCGAGCGATGGCCTCCTTCTGCGAGGAGGTCGTCTCGCAGAAGGAGGAGGCGGAGAGGGCCCGCGAGGCAGACTCGCTAAGTGGCCGTCTCCGCCAACCGAGGACCGGCAGGAGGAGGCGGCGCTTTGCACAACTCCTCCTGCCACCGTAGCCGGACCTGAGGGGATGGGCCGGGGGGCCCATCTCCTCATTGCACAGGTCCGGCGGACGAGGGGGGGCAGCCGGTGTGTACCCGGTCTGTCCCTCTATAGGTAGGAGCCCGGCGGTCACCTTCCGCCGGGCGGACCGTGGGGGCGGCTCTACAAGGTTGATTAGCTTGAACGATCCCTTGCCGCCCCCACAAAACGGTCTGTCGGTACACCGTGGGGTTTTAGTCTGTGCGAGTCGGACATAACCCACCCTCTCCCCCGGGAGGGTGGCGTATCCATAAAGGATTTCCCCACGTTAAAAAAAAAAGGTTGCCTCCGGTGCTCTCACTGACAGAATGAAACGCAACAATGCAAGCACTGTTACTTCACGTCGGTGTTCTGTGAGAGGGTGGTACTTCCCCGGCCGAGCCAACCCATTCATGCTGAAACCAGTAATAGCTACAGCGTGGCTCTACCACTACACTATTTTATTATTTATACTCAGTGGTTAAAGTAAGATCGGTGCCCCGAAACCCACTGCTCGGTCGTAATTGTTAATCTTTGCAAGGATATTATTGTCATGCCTTTATATATTGTTAAATCTAAATAAAAACAGTGAGAAACCGTGATTGTCTTTTGTGCTCGCATTTTACCCAGATGACGCGCACTAAACCCGTAATCACTAATGACGATGCAAACGGGAATAACGTTTTCTCCGACATCAGAAGTGGGATCGGTGCAGGCGCAAAACGTGAGCGAACAGACAGCGGCAAATGGCGGATGGCGTGTTATTTGAAGCACAACAAACCAACAAGAGGCTACTCGTGGAGGTGCTAACCAACCCACCGAATATCAACGATAAGAGCATCGCGCTGCCTAAGTTTCAGCCGGACAATGCGAACAGTGACGTCCGGGCGTGGTTAACAACGGCTGACATCTGCTAATCGGATAGTAACATACAGGGAAGTAATTATATTCACATTCTTAATAGGGCCATGAATGGCTGCAACATAGATTTCTCAGATGGTTTTTTTTTATATGAAATGGGTGGAATTTTAAAAGTTTTTTTTTCTTTCTCGTTGTCACGTTGTAAATTCCAACAGTGTTTGAATCTAATAACTTCTATATAATCTATACTAATATATAAAGACAAAGAGTTTGTTTGTTTGTTTGGTTGAACGCGCTAATCTCAGGAACTACTAGTCCGATTTGAAAAAAATTTTTGGGGTTTAGTAAGCTCATTTACCGAGGAAGGCTTTAGGCTATATATCATCACGCTAAAACCAATAGGAGTGAAGTGCCAATGAAGAATGTTTCAAACTCGGGCATTTCGTTTTGATTGCTTTCGCTGCGTTAGTATTATATACGTTGCCATGGTGACGTGGTAAGTTTCTATCACAAACATTTTCAAAGATTATTTTTCGTCCCTATTTAAAAAGTTTATTCTACGTGAGCTTTGTTTCCAATTTTTTATTTGCAATCTATTACGTATTATAAAAATAGTGTGTATGTAAAAACAAATAATAAGTTTTTGGGGAATGGATATAGATATCTATAATGCTTCGTCCACATTGCTATTTCCAAAATGGTTGGACCGATTTTCACGGGATATTCACTGGTAGATAACAGCCCTCATAAAAAGCAATTTACATTTTTATTCGCCTTCGGCCGCAGTGGAATATCCGAAATGCGTGAACTGATTTGCACGGGGCTTTCACAGGCAGATAATTTATCAATGAGCTATTTTATTTTAAGCTAGCGGGCTCGGCAGACGTTGCCCTGCCCTAATAATAAAAAGAAAACCTTGACAAATTATACCTAAACCTTCCCCGTGAAGCTTTCTACCTACTGGTGAAAACGGAATGAAAATCCGTTCTGTAGTTTTTGACTTTGTCGTGAATAGATAAACAGACAGGCCAGAGGACTTTGTTTTACAATGTGTAGTGATGAACTGCTTCCTGTGCATTAGTTCGTGTTAAATTGATCAAAAATAATTTGTTTACTGTAAACAAGCTCGTGAGACGTGCGTTATACTGGACTCCAAGAATAAATGTATGTAATTTGAATTATATTATCGTTTTGGCCAGTTTGGCGGCTATTTTGTTTTTTTTTACCGTGTTTGCATCTACATAACTCAGTGATTATAGCACCGTATAAAAATAACACAATTATATCGGCAATATGGATATATTATATGTATATAATAATAAAAACAAACACATTTTGTTGGATAATGTACAGTTTAAAATCTTCATTACTTTCTTATATAGTGTTAGTGAGCACAGACGTACGTACGGACGTACGTCGCCAGAGGTCACTATGTTCACATCATTATTCAGGTCATTTAACCTGGATCCTCTCTTTAATGAGCCAACTAGAACTACGTCTCAGACTGCATCTTGTATAGACAACATTTTCACTGATTTTGAAACCATTGGCGGTAGTATTATTACTGGGATACGGTCTGATCATAAAGGACTACTTATTAAAATAAATTGTGACAAACAAAGCGTTACTTGTAAGAAAACAACTAGACTTACATCCAAAAGTAGATTAGATCATTTAAATTACAACATTGTAGAAAGATTATCTACGAAGATTTTTAATAAAGAAGATCCAAATGAGGATTATGATGGCTTGTTTGACATCATAAGGACTGAATTTAATAAACACTGCCCAAGAAAAGTTATTAGTGTAAAACAAAAAAATAGTTTTAGTGAATGGCTACCTTGGGAATTAAAAAAAGTAGAGATAGACTATACGATCTGTATTATAGGAGATCATTAACTAGCAATGAATCCTTTCATGCATATGTCAGAAATTATTCAAAAATTTTTAAGCGTGTCTGTGTAACTGCTAAAGCTAAATTTTTAAGCAATAAAGTTCTTGGATCTAGTAATAAGACCAAGACTGTCTGGCATATTATAAATAAAGAATTAGGAAAATCCAAAATTACTGATAATTCGCATAATTTGAATGTTGACGGAGTACATATTTCAAACAGTTCAGAGGTAGTAACTGTTTTCCAAGATTATTTCACTAACATACCTTTACAGGTAACAAAAAATATTACTTCATCAGCCCAAGGTGCGGTATCGTTACTAAAAAATCTGAGTGCACCTATAAATTCAAAATTTAATTTCACATCTATTAGTGCAGATGAAATAATAAGGACTTTTAAACTCTTAAACATGAAACATACCGAAGATATCTGGGGAATGTCGGTAATAGTAGTACAGTCCTTAATTATTAATATTTCATCATATTTGGCTAATATATTTAATCAGTGTATAGCAAAAGGAACCTTCCCCGATTTAATGAAAATAAGTAAAATGGTTCCTTTATTTAAATCAGGCTGTAGGAGTAATCTTGGAAATTATAGACCAATTTCTGTACTGCCGTCCTTAAGCAAAATTTTCGAGAAGATTATGCTTAAACAATTATTAGGATATTTTAAAGCGCAAAAGATTCTGGATGGTCGACAGTTTGGTTTCACAAAATCAAAATCAACTACTGACGCTGGTGCTCACTTTCTCTCTTTGTATAACTATAATTCTAGGATAGCGAAAATATATACTCACAACCTAAAACTCAATGATTAACAGTGTTAATAATACACAACACAGAATAAGTTTTAAGAGAGCGCGATAGTCACTACGATCCAACAGAAAATAATGTGCTATAGATTTTAATGGTTCTTTCTCTCTTTTTCTCACTTTCTCTCTTTGTATAACTATAATTCTAGGATAGCGAAAATATATACTCACAACCTAAAACTCAATGATTAACAGTGTTAATAATACACAACACAGAATAAGTTTTAAGAATATTAAAACCCGCTTGACATGGTTCTTGAACTCACTATCAGGCAAATCGGTAATGTGTTTTGGGACTTTATTATAAAACTTAACACTATTACCTAAAAAACTGTTTTTGGATTTAGTGAGCCTGAAGCATGGAATGACCAATTTGTTGCTGTTTTGTAGTATTTAAATTATGCTGGTCTTTTACTAGATTCAACATATCTGAATTTTTGCGGACATACGTTAAATTATCTAGAATATATTGGGAGGGCAGAGTTAAGATACCGAATTCCTGAAACTTAGTCTTTAATGATTCGCGAGGCCTCATATTATAAATTGCTCGAACTGCTCGTTTTTGTAATAGGAATATGGTGTCCACCTCCGCTGCTGTCCCCCACAACAAAATACCATAAGACATTAAGCTGTGGAAGTAAGCGAAGTAGACAATCCTAGCAGTGGCAATATCTGTTAGCTGGCGAATCTTTCTAACTGCGAATGCAGCAGAACTTAGTCTTCCCGCCAATTTTTTTACGTGAGGACCCCATTGTAACTTTGAATCAAGGACTTTATTATAAAACTTAACACTATTACCTACAAAACTGTTTTTGGATTTAGTGAGCCTGAAGCATGGAATGACCAATTTGTTGCTGTTTTCTAGTATTTAAATTATGCTGGTCTTTTACTAGATCCAACATATCTAAGTTTTTGCGGACATACATTAAATTATCTAGAATATATTGGGAGGGCAGAGTTAAGATACCGAATTCCTGAAACTTAGTCTTTAATGATTCGCGAGGCCTCATATTATAAATTGCTCGAACTGCTCGTTTTTGTAATAGGAATATCACTAAATCCAAAAACAGTTTTTTAGGTAATAGTGTTAGGTTTTATAATAAAGTCCCAAAACACATTACCGATTTGCCTGATAGTGAGTTCAAGAACCATGTCAAGCGGGTTTTAATATCTAAAGGCTATTATAGGGTGGATCAATACGTGAACGATTGTGACGTCTGGAAATGACGCTCCTCTCTGTGCATCCACTAATAACGAATGTGAATATTTATGTTACTATACAAATATATGACATGAAAAAATAAACCAGATCGAGTTTCTTGCCGATTGTTCTCGATGACTGGGCTGTTTTCCGAACCGGTGTTGCTTTGACGTTCGTAAGCGCCTTTTCAGGGCCTTAATTGAATAAAGGATATTTTGATTTTGACAGAGGGTGGTATATAGTAGGTTAAAGTTCCAAGTATGTTGCTGATGATAAATCCCATCCCTTACGATATACTATTCGTATTCACATGTCTAATGTACACGTTACATGTTACAGTAGATGGCGTGCATGTCGTAGTTACAAATGATTTTGAAAAAGCATTTCTGTAATGTACACACCTACTTATAATACAATTTTACATCTAATACATTTAAAAAAACGCGTGCGGAGCAGCGTGTGGCAGCTATTTGTGTAATAACATTATAATATTACAGATTACACAGAACATATAATATACGTTACAAATATTTGCAGCGATATGTCTTGCTGCATATGCAAGCCGTTCATTTACTTCACTCATTGTTGTATGTGTACATATATGTTATGACGGAGTAATTTAAACTAGGAAGAAATGATGGTTTCATTAATATTTGCAGACAACGTGCAAATCGAGCCACCGTTATAACACAATATATATTTTTTAAGATAAAACTACCCGCTTTAAAATATGTTAACTAATTTTTCCTACCGTAAACTGAGTTACCATAAAAGATAATAAACATCCTTTTTTTTTTAACATGGGGAAATCCCTTCGGATATCCACCCGGGCAGCTAAGGGTGGGATATGTCCGACTTGCACGGACTAAAACCCCACGGTGCCTCCTTGCACCTATTTGGCCGGGTAGCAGGAGTGGAGCGGTTACGCATATTACTAAAGAATTTTTGTTTTGTTTTTACCCTAATGTAATAACGGAATAACTTTTCTCTTAGAATGTTGCCCTTTGTTGGCTAAAAATATTTCATAATTAATATGGACTAATGTTTAGACAAGTTAAATAATTAGACAATACAATATCGGCATTGACTTCAACCCCGGTTTTGATTCTTTTCGATCCAGAATATCCTATAGAACTACACACGGAAACTAGTAGTGAAAGTTACGGCGCGATCCTCTTCTAACAAGGCTAGGACAACAAAATTACACCCGGTAGAGTACTATAGTAAACGTAGAATCTCGATACCACTCTTACCCATGTTCTAAGACGTTACCTCAAGGAAATCGGTATTCTTAGTTGCAAAAAATCTCCTCCACTTGACGATCCTCGAAATCTTTCCTCATTTGACGTGAGGAAGCAACTGTCAAACTCAAACCACGTCGGGACCTACCGTAAGGAATACTCTAGGAAGATTTACGCCATTGTTTACTGTATTCACACGTCCACGGTTGGAAATAAAAGTTGAATATTATATTGTGATAGTTTTTACGGTTTGATTTCTAATTATTTATGAATTATATGTATGATAGTCCATGCGATTATCCTGAACGGAGGTGTTTACGAGATGCAGAAAACCCTATTGAATTTACGACTATGAATGATTCCTAAGAAGCTATCTTGGGAAAAAACTGTCTTGAATATAATGTTGCCGCTTGTATCAACAGCAGAATTGAAAACAGTAGAAGAGTCTACTCATTGCATCTATAATTCAGTTGTTAATCTCGTCAAGATTTTATGCAATCGGAAATTATCAAGTAAGAAAAACCATGTGTATATGCAAATCTAAAATTAAATTAAAACTGTAAATCAGCTAGTATACAATATGATTACATAAAATATATATCGAAGCCAATTTTAATATTTTATAACCTACTCGCTGTGCCCGTGACTTCGTCCACGTGGAACTTTATTTAAAGAATATTAAGATGACTGAATGTATTAAGTTCATTTACTTGTCTACTTTTCTCTCGTGCTTAAGTCGCGTCGTTATTACAATTTCAATAACTTTTGACAGTGTGAACCGATTTTAATAACACAAAGACTAAATGTTACTTGATGACATGCTCAAGCCAACCTCACCTGCATATGGTGCACCCTGCTGAGTAACGAACGAAGCAATGACGAAAACGGGGTGGTAGGGTTTTACAGCCTGAATATCGTGACACCATAGGTCGTGTACACCGTTGGGAGATATATGGTCGTATATGGGTGTTCCTATCTTGTGTTTCTTCTTTTTTATCTTGACTTTGGCTTGTTTATGGATTTCGGTATATGCATATCATCTGACTTGGCTTGTTTTTTTTGGTTTTTGACTCGGATTTCTTCTTTTTGAATTGGCTTGTTTCTTTTGGACTGTTTTCTGGCATAAATACATACCTGGCGTGTTGAACGGATTCTGCCCTTTTGCCTCTTGGTTTGCCGGTGACCCTGGGTCTCCGGTAAGCCATGAGTGCCAAAAGGATTACAAAAAAACGCGTGAGCGCGGCGATGGTCTCCGACACGGAGGTGGAGGAGCGGGCAGCTCACAAAGTGAGTACCTCTAGCAGGGGGACTGCAAGGCGGGTCAGCCGCAATGTGGGCGTTCGCGGGGTTATGGGGGAGGCCGACGGGTCGTTTGACCGGGCCTTGGCCGGCAATCTAAGTGCGGCGGAGTCGGAGGCTTCCGACACCGGCTCAGTTTTGGCCTCGGCAGGCGGATCCAAGTCCGGTTCCAAGGCCGGCTCCAAGGCCGGATCCAAGGCGGCATCAGCCGCAAGCTCGGAGGCAGAGCCTATCGTCGACGTCGAAGACCTGGACGTCTTTACGCTTAAGGCTCTGGCCGGTGTAAAGGTGGCGGACATAATTGAGACGGTGAGGAAGTCTCAGAACCTGGCGAAGCCCTGCATTAAGGTCCTGAAGGGCGCGGCCAAGACCCTACGGGAGGTAGTGGAGGCTCTTGCTGACCGGACCGAGTCACTAGAGACCCGGAAATTGCAGAGGGACACAAACAACCTCCGCCGCCAGGTCGAAGATCTCAAGGCGGAGGTTCTCGCATGGAAGCAGGAGGCGAACACGAAGAGGCAGATGCCCCCGCCACCTGCGCCCGCAATGGCAGCGGAGTCTCCCTCGCTCCCGTGGGAGGAAGTCCTCGCCGGGGCCGTCTCGCGCCTCGAGCGGTCTCTCCAGACGTCGTTCGGCAATATGTTGAACGCGCGTCTGGAGGGTCTGGAGAATCGCCTCCTCCCAGAGGTGCCCGTCCGCCCCTCGTTGGCAGGGGATAAAAAGAAGGGTGGAGCGGTGGCTCCACCGGCAAGGCCGGTGAGACCGGCACCTGGGCCTCAGAACCCGGTTACCCCTTTGGGGATGGACTGGGCCGAACTGCCGGCTCCTGTGGCGTCCGGACTTGCGGCGCCGGCTCCTGTGGCGGCAGCTTCCGGCTCCAGCTGGGCCGTGGTAGCCCGTAAGAAGAAGGCTGCCAAGGCTCCGGCGAAAGCCCCGACGGCTCCAGTGGCCCCACCAAAACCGGCGGGGCCGAAATTGCCGTCCGTCCCACAGTCAGCTGCAGTCATTCTGACGCTGCAGAATGACGCAGCCAACAAGGGCCTAGGGTACAGGGAGGTCCTTGTGAAGGCGCGGGAAGCCGTGGCCCTGCCGGACATAGGAATCCATGATGTCCGGATCCGGCATACGGCCACGGGAGGCCGAAAAGTTGAGCTCCCGGGCCAGAGTAAGGAGAAAGCCGCCGAACTGGCTCGGGAGCTAAAGGTCGCATTGGCCGGAATCGCCACGGTCGTCATTCCGACCAAAAAGGCGGACATCCGGATCGTCGGGCTGGACGATTCGGTGTCCCCCCTCGAGGTCGTGACGGTCGTGGCGGCGAAGGCCAACTGCCGGCCAGAAGAGATTAAGACCGGGGAGATTAGGAGGAACTGGGGGGGCCTAGGGGCGGTCCACATGACGCTCCCCGCGGCGGCGGCCAGGGAGCTTGTCCAGGCCGGCAAGCTCCTGGTCGGGTGGAGCGTCGTCCGCGTCCACCTGCGTTTCAGCATGAATGAGTCGGCTCGCCCGGGGTACTACCACCTTCTCACAGAACACCGACGTGAAGTAACAGTGCTAGCATTGTTGCGTTTCGTTCGGTTAGTGAGAGCGCCGGAGGCCTTACTCCTTTCCCCCTCCCCATTTCCCATCTTCCTATCCCCACTCCCCCTCCCTCAAAGACAGGCCGGGCTTCCCTGGTGTTGCTAGTTTCTATGAACGGTGGTAATCACTTAACATCAGGTGACCCACCTGTTCGTATGCCTCCCTTTGACATAAAAAAAATAATCCTCATTTCCAGACGTCACCATCGTTCACATATTGATCCACCCTATAATAATAGCCTTTAGACATTAAAAACCGATTGACTTGGTGCTTGAACTTACTATCCGGCAAATCGGTAATGTGCTTTGGGAATTCTTTATAAAACCTAACACTATTATTCCTTTAAAAACTATTTTTTAACTGACATTTACAATTTTACTGTTTATGGGATCGCATAACGGTGGTGATTATCGGTATATCATCGACTCCAAATTACTTTGCGTAGCAAATATTCGCGTTTCAAATAATACGCATTTCTAAATATCGTTGGATATATGTTGGATAAATATATTTTAGAGAGAAGCCAACCAATTATCTATACTACAGAGGTATATACCACAGACAACCGAAGCAGGCAACATATGTTCTTACTGCAAGGATATTTCTCACGCGTTCTGATTCGCTCACAAGATTTTATTTATACCCTAACTTAGTAATTACAAGACACGCGAGCTTCACAATATCCTAGCAAATATTATATAAGCGAAATTGTGTTTGTCTGTTACGCATTCACGTCGTAACTACTCAGCCGGCCATCTTGAATTTGGGCATACACATCGTCAGGGATATAGAGAAGAACGTAGGGTAAACTCATCTAGAAAACCGTGAGCAAAAACTAGTTCTTTGATATTTTCCGAGCTTTGAATACGGGAACTGCCAATGAAATGTAGGTTTTAGGATTGCACGCATAAAACGTTTCACGCATTATATTTCCTGCTTATCATGAAAATATCTTTCTCCAGGTGGAAAATAGAGAAAAGTACGACGTTCAGTTACCGACGTGGTGCAACCTCTACCTGGTGTCGCACTACGCTGTAGTTTTGTACGGTTTCTTCGAATTAGCCTCCAGACATATGGTAAGTAAAACGCTTCAGAGTTTACTTAAGCAAAGACAATGAAATATACACAATATTATCTTATAAAAGTTAAATGACAATAGCATTATATATTGTATAGTTTAGAGCTAAGGATAACCCGTTACTTATGTATTAACGCCACCGCAGCTACATATATGATAGTAATGAAGTGCAATTAGGTTAGGTTAGATTTATCTTTATATGGACAGGCAGGAGGAGAAGGCGCTTCGCCCAACTCCTCCTGCCACCGTAGCCGGACCTGAGGGGATGGGCCGGGGGGCCCATCTCCTCATTGCACGGGTCCGGCGGACGAGGGGGGGCAGCCGGTGTGTGCCCAGTCTGCTCCTCTATAGGTAGGAGCCCGGCGGTCACCTTTCGCCGGGCGGACCGTGGGGGCGGCTATACAAGGTTGATTAGCGTGAACGATCCCTTGCCGCCCCCACAAAACGGTCTGTCGGTACACCGTGGGGTTTTAGTCCGTGCGACTCGGACATAACCCACCCTCTCCCCCGGGAGGGTGGCGTATCCATAAGGGATTTCCCCCCTTTAAAAAAAAAAAAAAAAAAACGCGTTTTCAACCTTGTAGAGCCGCCCCCACGGTCCGCCCGGCGGAAGGTGACCGCCGGGCTCCTACCTATAGAGGGACAGACCGGGTACACACCGGCTGCCCCCCCTGCGTCGATTGTTTTTTTAATATTGTGTTGACCGTAACAGAATAGCTTAAGAAGATACTGTTTTTCTTATGGATAATTATATATTGCCTTATCTATATTGTTGCGTCGAAAACGAGTGCGCACGCGCACCTCGGCTTGGGCTGTTACCTGGAAAAAGTCGCGTCTGACCTAGCTAACTATTCTAAGCTATTCATACATATATACATTTGTGAACCATACAATCGAAATTGCATGATTCACAAATTAATACGTGTATATCGGAATGATCCTGACTGGGTCGCAACCACCATGTATATGGCGAAAAAGCCCGTCATAGTGATTCGCTTCTGCGGGTCGCGTTTCGGGATCAGCCTGTGCATATCCAACTTTTCGCAGGCCGACATGACAGTGGTGACCGGCGATGGATAGTGTGTCACTCGGAGGTCGCCATTGTTTTTGGACAGGTAGTGTGCTTACCATCAAGCACAGTGCAGTCATTTAGCCGTGCTACTATAAAAAAAAATGTTTTATGATTTCCTTGAAGAAGTGTTAACACGTACGCAGTATTTTAACAGTGAATCGTGGCTAGACAAACATTTCTCAAAATGATTGAATTGTATTTTGATCACTAGACATCAGCAACCATTTTTTTTATACAAAAATCTGAAATTAGATTTCTATTGTTATTATATGTATAGAAGATATTTTAACTTTATACGTTTGACCACGATCTCACCTGATGTCAGATGACGACGTTGTAGAAGATGGTAACACGCTAAACCTAGAGGGTACTGGCTATCAAGCGCAGCTGCCGGAACACACCATCAGGTGTTTGGCAACAAATGAGGGTGGTAGCTAGCCAGGCGGACTTAGAAAAGCGGACCGTACCACCATGCAAATTATTATGTTTTAAAATTCAAGCTGTGGTTTACCACATAACTTTAGTTAAGGTATTATGCAAATTGTCAGCTAGTGACGTTCACGTAGCGGTCTGCATCGGTCGCTGAGAAATGTTCTTCAGAGTACGATTTTTCAGAGTTTGAAATCGTCAATACGTTGTGGCTTGGCGTGATGATTTTATTCATACCTTCTTTAGGGGAGAGGCCTATGACCCTGCAGTGGGTCTCTTAGAGGCTAATAATGATGAAATGCCATTCATTAAGTATTTTGGCTCTGACCCCGTCATTACTATTCTGTCATCATCATCATCATCAGCCTGTAAGAGACGCACTGCAGGGCCATAGGCCTCTTCCCGAAGGAAGGTATGGGCGTAATCACCACGCCAGTCCACGGCGTATTGGCGATTTCAAATTCTGAGAAATCCATAGTTTATTTTTCCCACATACAGTAGTACTACAAGAACATTTCTCAGGTTCGGGTTTCCTCACGATGTTTTCCTTCACGGTCAGCCGATACTGTAACCGATTTTGGACTATTCTGTACGGAAGCCCATTTTGCCTTACTTAACTCTAATATCTAATTCCATACAAGTTTTTTTATTGTTATTCCAGGCATGTAGGTCTTTGTTACAGTATTCTAGCAGAACCGACTTCGGATTATTCCAAAGTGCTGTGTAGTTAATTTATCTAATTAGTCAATTAGTTTTTTTGACATGAAAACGTCTTATAAATCGATGAACGCCGGCTGCACGAATGAAAAAGCATCATTGTAACGTTCCGCCTGAGCCGAGCGTGTAAACGTGACCTAGATTAGAAAGAGATGAAATGTATAAAATTGCTATTGAGACTAGGGAATTAAAGAAAGGATATACAAAATTGTGAAACTATTTTATTAATTTTTATTCTTATACAATTTCAAATGTGTGGAAGTTATATTTTTCATCAAACTATTTAACGGAGCTTCCAATATTAGGTAGAAAGGAACAGCTAGGAGATACGACAACGTTGCTATTCCGAAAAGATAAATATGCTGAAAAAGAAAAAAATGTTTCAATATTGTGAAATGTAGTTAACTTATTATTAAAACTGCTACAAATTATTGATGAAATTACAAGTAAGCTTAAGTAAGATGACAAATAATTAAGGTCAGGCTTAGAAATTTCTTACAATTTATCGGTTCTTGGTGTTTAGCATTTTTTCATACTCTAGAATAAGTAATATCATTTGTAGTTATTTGATAGCATTTGACCATTTCTATATACGTTATACTTTATTCTTCTGTAAAACCCATTGGAATCGTTCAAGTGTTACGTAATCTGATTTTTTGCAATTTCTACCAACCCACTCCTTCCGTTCAGCAAAAGTAAGAAATGCTGTTAGCCCCTTCCCATGTGTACGTAAACATTTATATAAGTATTTTTAATCGATTCTGGTTTCCTTATTGATTCATGGGAAAGAAATTAATTATTAATTAGAAACAAGCCAAAAAACTAGGGAATTTATTCTAGTGTTTAAAGGAATTAACTTATAGTGGTTCGCTACTAGGACGACAGCAGCCTAGTGGAGAACTTCGCACGTCTCATATATCAAACCTACACATCTAGATCCCTCTCGTCACTTATGTCATCAAAAATAAGCAAATCTAAGTAAAAGTATTTATCGTATATAAGTTAAAATAAGAAGGTTCTTACCAAAAACCAGAAAGACACGGGCAACATAATACGTCTGACACCCAGAAGTATGTAAATGAAAATAAAGTGCATGAGATAAACACTGTATGTAAGTCTACTGGGGACGACCCATTCTCGCCACTCGAAGATTTCACGAAGAATTACTGAAAAATGCGATGATGTAATTAGTTCATTACTTTGTTAAATATATATTAAAATATCCGTAAAAATACTTTTTATCGTGACATATTGTAGTGGACGTTACTGTCCACTTCCGTCTGTAATTGATTGGCTGCTATCAATTTTAATTAGTTATTGATTTTTCTCTCTCTCTCTCTATTACTAGTTTCAGATTAACTTTTCGAGGTTCAGCTCGCACAAATAAAATCTAATGTTTTGCAGTGAGATGTGGTAGCGGCTAATCAATCCCAGGCGGATGTACAAAGTAACGTCCACTTTAATATTTAACGATGTGTTTCCACAAAGTAACGCTTTCTTTAATCAAGTACTGTTTACCATATTTTTATTTACTTGTTTTCTTGTACAATTTTAGTATGTATTCCAGTATAATTTTACTATTGGTTGTTTACTAAGTTCATGATGGAATAGGGTTTTCAAATATTGAACATAATAATAAGAAAATAATAGAGATAAGAAGAAGACGAAATATAATTGTCTATTTCAAATATAAAGCAACTAAAAGGAACTTAAATAATACTGAAAATTTTCACGAAAATTCAGATAAAAACTAAGAAAAACCACTAGGCTATAAGGTTTAAAGTAATAAATATTTATAAACTCTTATATTGCAGACTAAAATTTGTAACTGTTAATTTGAAATACCAACGAAACTACGTATGAGATTGATAATGAAAAATAGGTAGGTATATATTATTATTACAAATAAGAAAACTGTAACGAGGCCAAATCTGTACATTAAATATTAAAAAAAGAATTATAATCGGGATAGACTTTGTTATCGATATAGAAGCCAATAATAATCCTTTTACTATTTTTGTATGTCTGTCTGTTTATCTGTACCTGTGAACACGTATCACTCTGAAAGTACTGAACTAATTATGACGGAACTTGACGCAGTGATAACTTTAATCTATACTAATAGTAATAATATTATAAAGAGGTAGAGTTTGTGAGTTTGTGACGTTGTAAAGGGTAATCTCAGGAACCACTGGTCCGATTTGGAAAATTCTTTTAGTGTTATATAGCTCATTTATCAGGGAAGGTTATAGGCTATATATCATCACGCTAAGACTCATAGGAGCGGAGCAGCAATGAAGAATGTTGCAAAATCGAGGTATTTTTTTCCTTTTCAGAGCTTCCACTGCGTTTTAGCGAAAAATAACCATTCCACGCTTACGTATTACCGCCCAACGAAGTGGGCACGGGTCGGCTAGTAACATTATAAAGTTACATCTAGGATATTTTTTGTCACATAAAACTGAAAATTGATGGATTTTGGTAAATTTTCTTTGTGCCATATATAGCAGACAGATAAGCTAAATAATTAAGCTACTGTTAGCACCCACTTCTGGTGCCGCTGCATCACATTCAAGAGACGAGACTACAACACGACCGGAACATTGATATTAGCGCCACCATATTATAAATATACATCGACACTAGCGCCAACATATTAGAGATACACATTGATACTAGCGCCACCATATTAAGAGACACATTGAAACTAGCGCCACCATAATAACGATACATAAATAAGAATAATTATTATTATATAATGTTAATAAGATTTAAATAAAAATATCATTATATAGAATTGAATCATTAGTTTGATCATTATATCAAATAGTATATTCTTTGACTTCATAGTTCGGCCATGAAAGGCTAGATGTCGCTGATCTACATGTCGACACAGATTAGTCAACACATTTGAGATACATAAATAAGGATAATTATATAAAATTGTTCTATAGCTTAAATAACATTAATTTGTTCATACTTTATTATTAAAGTGTTACTTAAACTATTTTGCGGAATTATGTATAAATAGTAATCGCTTTGACTTATATAGATGGGCCTTTAAAAGGCAAGATGTCTGTGATATCTAGGCACTTCTTATATAACAAGTATTGTAAGGCGAAGCTCTGGCCAAATAAATAGTGACAGAATCTACGAAGTATTTATTGCCATTCCTGACTGCATCGACACTATACGTGATTAGTGTAATACTACATAGCTATATTTCATCTCCCTGTGCTTCTTAAGAAAGCGACCGTTGCGTTCCGAGCTGACGTCTTCGTCGATCCGTATAATGCACATGTACAGTAAGTACGTTGTAATTGTGCTGCAGCAACATGACGTTTCAATGCGTAATTATCAATCAGTTAATTAGAAGTTATAAAAAGGCAAATATCTATTTTCAATAAGTATTTGCGTTTAACACAAGAAATGTAATTGAAATCGACAAAATTTCTATAATATGGTATGCACTGCTGCACTGGGGAAAACATGGTTAAGACTGGCACAGAGCAGAAAAGAATAACATGATACGAGTTTTATACAATAGGTTTAAAAGAGCTGTCCATGTTAATGATCATTATAGAATTGCCATATTCTATGCTTGTTGCAATGTATATAAAATACGATCACTCATTATTCCAATTGATAGTGTTACCCTTACTTCGATATTTCATAACCATGCCTGTGATCCCGACGGCGAATATAAGAGACAGTACAAATCGAATCGTCGCAGCGTAAAGCATCCGGACAACAAGAGATCTTCTCTCCCCTGCGTTGTAGAAGAAAGTAGTCGAATAAAGCACTGCCGCCATCCCAGGTATAACAAGCCAAAAGAGAGCTGTATATATCTAAAATAAAAACAAAATAATACATTCATTAATATTTATATATTTCTTTCTTTAGAAGAGCATCATCTTGTTGAATCTCAACTAAGTGGGGTCAGTATAACATGTTTTTCTTTTTATCTATCCTTAGTCAGATGTCATCTCAGTATTCACACCTTTTATACATATATCATTCTTCGCGCAATACATTCATACATTTTTCGGTCTTTCTTTAATCCTACATCCGCCTATTTTGATGCTTGAAACTTCTTTTTTTTTTAACGTGGGGAAATCCCTTATGGATACGCCACCCCCCCCCTCCCCCCGGGGGAGAGGGTGGGTTATGTCCGACTCGCACAGACTAAAACCCCACGGTGTACCGACAGACCGTTTTGTGAGGGCGGCAAGGGATCGAACAAGCTAATCAACCTTGTAGAGCCGCCCCGCCTCGTCCGCCGGACCTGTGCAATGAGGAGATGGGCCCCCCGGCCCATCCCCTCAGGTCCGGCTACGGTGGCAGGAGGAGTTGGGCGAAGCGCCTTCTCCTCCTGCCTGTCCTCCTTTGGCGGAGACGGCCGCTTTCAGGGTCTGCCTCGCGGGCCCTCTCCGCCACCTCCTTCTGCGAGACGACCTCCTCGCAGAAGGAGGCCATCGCTCGCCAAGCCTGTTCGCTGCCGAGCATGGCCGAAACCACGCTCGGCAGCGATAAGTCCGTTCCCACGGCCGCCGCCAGAATGCGGCGCTGCTCCCCCCACGCAGCACACTCAGACAGCGTGTGCTGCGCGGTATCTTCGTCAGCGCCGCACTCGTGGCAGGCGGCCGTCGGCTCCCTGCGTGCGATCCGGTGCAGGTACCACCCGAAACAACCGTGTCGGGTGAGTACCTGATGCTTGAAACTTCTCACCCGTACCTAACTAACCTATTATTACTTATCGTCTCTATCACTGGTATCAAATAACAATATTAAACATCCTCTGATATATTCATTCTCAATCTTATCTATTCCAGTTACACTACACATTCACCTTTACATTAGCCTCCCTGGCATATGTAATATTCTTTCATCTATCAATTCCATAATCCAGTACTCAGATTTATAAAGCACGATAGGTCTTAGTACGATATTGTATATTTTCTCCTTGAGTTTGAAGGGCATTCGTGGATCAAAAACAACATCAGTCCCATATCACCATTTCTTCCACCCTGTATTTATATTACTTCTTACGCCTTTGTCTATACCGTTGTCTTCGAACAGTAAACCAAGCTACCGAAAATTGGAGTAAGCTGGTAAATATAGGAGTTTATGTGAATGTGCAAAACTTACCTTATTGCCAGAAATGGTTACTCCTATGTTTTGCCACTTGTATATGAGAATTGCTGTGATCATACCGACGATATAGCTAGACATGTTATTGTGCCCGTAGATATGGAGATAGTAGAATGTGTCAGTGTAGAATCCTCTATAGAATCTGGTGTCGATTACAATATTGGTATTAATACAAAATGAGAAGACAAAGCTAAAAATAAAACAAAGATAACGCTTCCATAAGACATTATCAATCCTTTTTAGTAAAACTAGCCTATGATATTTGACTTATCGTAGACTGTTCAAGTTAAATTAACGCTTCTCACCCAGAGATAGCACAAAGAAGTTATTCTTAGGAATCCGCTTATTTAAATTTAAGTATAGCAGTAACTATGTGAGGATTGAGGTTCATCGACAAATTTCATATTATAAACTAACGATCTATAAGAATCTCTTGAGGCGTTTACGAGATTCGCAACTGGTTCACTATCGCAGATATAATAATATATCAATAGACTCTCGACAAGTGATATTCAACTTAAAGGTAGGTCGAATGGGATAACAGTAAAAAATAAATAAAAATAAAGAACGCTGCAAGAGCATACTTACTCCGGCGTAAAAAAGGCTACAGGATCGAGATCGTGCAGCCAAACGTGAAATGCGGGTAGTATCAAAGAGAGAACAAGAAGCAATGCGAGCACCACACCGCGGCCTTTGGACGTAGTTGCAACAAGTACGATTAAACCTAAGAAGAATAACTGAGAATCTGATGCGATGTGCCTAGAATATAACAGAAATCTTGTTAAAAAATGTTTACATTAATATGGAAATCTTTGGTAGATAAACAGTAAATAAGAATATCAGTATCTATATGTATCTTTCTTTTCGGCTCGGCCAGATCGAGTTTCTTGCCGGTTCTTCTCGATGACTGGGTTGTTTTCCGAATCGGTGGTAGCTTTGACGTTCATAAGCGCCTTCTCAGGGACTAAATTGAATAAAGGATATTTGATTTTGATGTTGGCTAAACCAAATAAGACTCTATAACTACGCTAGCAAATACATAACACTGAAAATGTTGTTCTAATTGTAACAAAGCACTTGTATTTTTCTATTATCTGAAGTGCTTACCATGTATGAATAGCGCAGTATCTATTATCTGGTATGTAGTTATTGAAATAAAATATATGAGACCACCAGTACTTTCGGCAGCTTTGTACAACCGAGTTGTTGACATGAAAGTTCCAGAGCGGTCCGGACCCGAGATGCCGAAGCCAAGTCATTGTGAATGCTATCATCCCCGCCAAAGCTGGAGTCAATCTGTAAATGTAACCGACATGTTTATTGGTGTAATAGATTGCACAAAAGACTAATAGTGAATAGAGAAATATAACAATAAAAAAATAAACAAATAGAAAAATAATTCAATACGGGTTACATCATCTGACATACTACTGAACTTAGTAACTGTGAATTTTAACCTAAGGTTAGGTAGCTGTGAACCAGAAAATACACAATCTAAAGTTCAATTTAACCGTAATGGCTCTCATATAATTCAATGGAAGCCCTGTGTATATTATATATATAAAAAAATTTTTTCTAAATTTGAAACCATCATGTAGACCAACCAATGTCGGATCCTATTATCTTTTTTGAAGTAAAACTTCTTTAGACGCGACTAGGAGGTAAATGGATGACAATGCAACGGAATTCCGTTACAGCAATATGGCGTCACGTTACTGTATCATCCAGTTTTTAAATATTTATTATTTTGTCAATAAATAGCTTATAAACAAATTAATCAAAAATTTATGAAAAAAAAATCAATAAAAAATATTAAATTGAATAATAATAAAAATCTTACAATAGAATTAATTATGTATATATGGACGCGCGACTTTGTTACCATTTGGTTTGAATGTAAGTTTGTAACAAATTAAATCAAAGCTTCATTATCTGTAGTAAAATATGATAGTAATTAAATTAGAGAGAAGAAACAGAGATTCTGTGCTTAAAAGTTTTGATTTCTCTAATAGTAAGGCTGATCAGTGTCTATATGTCAGTCCGATCAATAAGAAGAAATGTTACCTTTGTTTATATGTTGATGATGGATTGTTATTTAACGTATAAAACGTACGTAACGTAATGTAATGTAATTTAACTAAAGAATTAAGTACTATATTTGATATTAAAATATTTAACACATCATGCAATTTTGTAGGAATGCAAATAGAAACATTTAATAACCATATATTTATACATCAAACTAAGTATATAGAACAAATATTAAACAAATTTAAGATGAATAATGCAAAATCCAATAGTATTCCAGTCGACCCTCACGTGAAATTACAACAAGGAAATGGGTCGCTTGAGCAGAATATATTATACAAAGAAGCAATGGGGTCTCCAATGCATTTGGCTATAGTGACTCGACCTGAGATAATATTTGCAGCCAGTCTGGTGAGTCGATTCCTTAATTGTTACAATCAAACTCATTGGAATGCAGTCAAAAGAATCTTTAAATATTTGAAAGATACATACTTATAAAAGATAAGTACTCTCATACTTCACAACCCTCAGTTATCACCGGGTACAGTGATGCTGACTATGCAAATGACCTTGATACACGTCGTTCAGTGACTGGCTATGTATTCATTAAGAATGGGGCCGCTGTAACTTGGTCTAGCTAAAAGCAACAAACCGAGGCTGAGTTCATGGCAGCTTGCGCTGCTACCAAACAGACCATGTGAGTCAGATAATTGCTAAATGACTTTGGTGAATACAAACAGGATACAGTGGTTGTACATTTAGAGAATGAAAGTGCTATCAGTGTAAAAAACAATGTAAACCTTCATAAAAGGTGTAAACACATAGAGATTAAATATCATTTTGTTAAGAAAAATATCACCAAAAAATCATTGCATTAAATTTTGTTAGTAGTGATGATCAATATGCAAATAACTAAAGCATATCTATCTAGCATCTAAAGATAAATTTCAATCTTTGAGATGTAAATTTGGGATGTGTTTATTCTTAATGATGTATAACTTGATAACTTGAGATGTGTTCATATAATTCTGTTTGAATATTTTGTAATAGTTGTAATATAATTTTTAATAAAATTGTACATGTCACAGTAATTTTTATTTCTCAACTTTGGATATTATTTATTTTAGGATCATCAACACGACAATACACTAGTAAATATATAAAAAGTAGGAGTATCGTGATACATTATAAATGTAGTCATACTTAGAGACGACCACGGCATGCTCCAACAATCGATTAAATATTAATAAAACTAAATATGAAACTATTTAACACATTTAAATATTAACACAATAATGTAAAAAAAAAGGAAATTGAAACAGAAAGAGAAATAAAATATTAAAACTAATTGATACTCTAAAACCATATTTTAAAATATTAGGAAAGTAACAGAAAGAGAGAAAAAAAGAAATACTGAACCAATTAAAACTGTATTTTGTGAACAGACTGATATGTCTCTATCGCTGTTTTGAAATGATTTCGTTTATTTCAGAAAATATCGCATGTTTTATGAATATTTAATACTAGCTGACCCGGCGAACTCTGTTCCGCCTTAAAGGAAATAAATAATCAAATTTTTGAATTTATTAAGTTAATTGTTTATTAGAAAATACAAATAAAAAAATTAAGTACATTAATCATTACTTAATGTTCCTGTATTTTGAATTTTGGAAATACATTGTTGATAAGTTCGTCTTTTGATGAGACAAAGTTACAGAAATTATTTGTATATAATGATATCCCCTCGATTCGTCGACAGGTACTTGACCATTACCGACCTTCTGGAGCGCGCCTCATCTGCTACGCGGACGACACCCTAGTCGTAGCCCGGGGCGGGGAATTCCCCGAATTGGTGCGCCTGGCCACGGAGGCCGTAACTCTCGTGGTCGGGCGCATTAGAAGGCTGGGCCTCGAGGTGGCCCTCAACAAGACCGAGGCCTTATTGTTTCATGGGCCTCGGCGGGGGCCACCTCCGGGGGCACACATTTATGTAGAGGGCGTCCGGGTCAGGGTGGGGACCCAGATGAAATATCTGGGCCTCACCCTGGACGGACGCTGGCGGTTCGAGCCCCACTTCAAGGGGCTCGGACCGCGCATAGTCAAGGCGGCAGCGGCGCTCGGACGACTCCTCCCCAACACGGGGGGGCCGGGTGCCGCTTGCCGCCGCCTTTACATGGGGGTGGTGCGGTCCATGGCCGCCTACGGGGCACCGTTATGGGTGGACGCCCTCAACGCCACCAACATTCGTGCACTGCGTGCCGCGCAGCGTACAGTGGCGTTGAGGGTAATACGCGGGTACCGAACGGTGTCCTCGGCGGCGGCCATGGTGCTGGCCGGCTCCCTTCCCTGGGAGTTAGAGGCGGAGGTATTAGCCGCCGTATACGAGTTTACGGCGGCTAAAAAACGGTCAGGGGAGCCTCCGGCTCCCAGGGAGGTGGAGGCGAAGAGAGACCTAGAGAGGGGAGTGATGATGAAGAGGTGGAGGCAGGACGTGGCGAACGCGTAGTACGGTAGATATATTATCGACGCCGTCCGCCCGGTCCTGCTGGAATGGTGTAGTCGAAGATGGGGCTCCCTGACGTTCCGTCTGGTGCAGGTGCTGACCGGGCACGGGTGCTTCGGTTGGTACCTGCACCGGATAGCTCGCAGGGAGCCGACCGCCGTATGCCACCAGTGCGGCGTTGACCCGGACACCGCGCAGCACACACTTTCTGAGTGTGCTGCGTGGGAGGAGCAACGCCGCACTCTGGCTGCGGCGGTAGGAGAGGACCTCTCGCTGCCGGGCGTGGTTACGGCCATGCTCGGCAGCGAGGAGGTGTGGAGAGCAATGGCCTCCTTCTGCGAGGAAGTCGTCTCGCAGAAGGAGGCGGCGGAGAGGGCCCGCGAGGACGATCCTCTAAGTGGCCCTCTCCGCCAACGGAGGACAGGAAGGAGGAGGCGGCAGTTCGACCGCCTCCTCCCGCCAACGTAGCCGGACCTAGGGAGGGTGGGTCGGGGGGCCCATCTTCCCATTGCACAGGTTCGGCGGACGGAGGAGACGGCCGGTGTGTACCCGGCTGTCTCCTAACAGGACGGGGCCCGGCGGCGGCGCTTTCGCTGCTGGGCCAACCGCTGGGGCGGCACGATGAAATCTTTAGAGATCTCGTGCCGCCCCGACTAAAGCGGCAGACGTACACCGGGGGGTTTTTAGTCAGTAGGAGTCTGACATAACCCTAACGCTGTCTCCCGACGGCGTGAGGGTATCCATGGAGCATTTTCCCCCCGACAAAAAAAAAAAAAACGTGTGGTGACAGAGAAAAAGAGATCGAGAGAGAGTGTATAGAATATATAATTACATACATAAAATTTTCATTACAATAGAAAACCAACTCAAGGATTACCTATTGATGTGTTAACTTTTATTAACTCGATTGTCCTAGATGATTTAGTGTTTAATTTATCATTATTTATTTTATAAATATATTTTATAGTTTAATTTACAATTTAACCCTATCAACTTGATATTTTATGACGTAAACTTTACTGATAGTAAACATCTACAAAAAAGGGAAAGGAACTTCGTTCCAACCGGGGGTCTATAGACACCTCAATCTTTTTTTTTCGCCAATATATGTAGGTTAGTTTTTATCTTAATTGAACCCGGTAGATGATGCTACGAACATGTTCTAAGCTCATTTTAAAAGATTTCTCACATACCATCTGGATATATGTTTGAGTGAGCCCCTTGATAGTTTGTATTCACAATTGGAATCCGTAGAAGTTGCTGCATTCGGGTTTTTGTGTTATTGAAAATTTTCGCGTTTTAAAATACAATGGAATCGAAACCGATTTGGCGCAGACGAAGTTGCACGGGCCAGCTAGTCATCGATAAATGCCTTTTAAAATTCTCGAAGGTTTTATTTATTTTTAACTTAATCACCATATCTTATAGCGCCAAAGATGTTTTACTTCAATCGTATGGACGGTTACACGCATTCATTTTTTTGTTGTTTCAGTTACTTATATTTCGGTCCTGTTAATACTACTTTCAGATTTTTAAGTACACGTCGCGCATATATTTTCAGACATTGTTTTCACAAAGAGACGTGGCAGGCAGTTAATTAATTCCAGGTGGATGTACAAAGTAACATTCATTGAAGTACTTATGATGGATTTCTGCAAAGTGTCAACTTTATCGGTCAAAGAAATTTTTAGGCAAGAATAGTGTGAGCGAATACAGTATCGTAAAATGAATGCATTATGTGTATAATGAAACTGCTGGTGCTGATTCTAAACTTCTAGATTAGGGATTACTTCGTATTAAGAATGTGGGCGTCAGCAATATATTAGGAATAAACAATGTTTCTGAATGAATCTCTGCATCTTATTTGTTATAGTCAACATAAACTTATTTCACTTTTAATTTTTAACTTTAAATCATTTTATCACGCATTGAGTACCCAAATTATATAACAGTAGGGTTTTATATACGGCATATAGGTAAGCCAGTACAATGAAGATGCCTATGGCTGTATCGGTAATTTTTCTCCTTTGTTATACTTTTTGATAATCTGGGTATTTCTCCAGACACAGAAAATCATAAATAATATGTTTGGGTTACCTCCACCAACGTAAGAATACACCCATAGGAATTAACGTCCACGTTATTCTTGATTTGAGGCTTTCTGTGCGTACCAAGAAATTATACGTCAGTAAAAACCCCGACATGACGAAGAATGTTTGTACAACCATCGATCCATTATATAAGAGAAGGTGTAGTGTCGAGTTATATGTCTGAAAGTAAATAAATAATGTAACAGAAGTACATAATGATACAGGAAGTTTCACGAGTTCATGTCTGAGTATATTATAATTAATATACCCACATTTAACAAAGACCATTGATACCTACTTTACAATATAGCGTTTGAGGATTAACTAAAATTGTACAACTTATAAGGTAGCTTGATCTGGACTACAGTCGGCTATATTTTGTCCAATTACATTTATATTAATGCACTAGTGTAACTGCACTTACCACTCGAAACGATGATGGCTTAGTTGACAACGTATTCAGACACTTCGACGATGGACGTAATTTCGAATCATCTGAGCTAGAGCTTTCGATGAAGGGAAACATCCTGACGAAACAGCATGGTGGTAGGTAAGGCTTCTCTTAAGTCCACCTAGATAACCCGTAAGTTGAAAATCTATCGCCAAGTACCTGTTGGTGTGTTCAGGCAGCTGCAATGGAGTACCAGTCCACCTCTAAGTTCAGCGTGTTTACCATTTTAGAGTACATCGTTATTTAACATCAGATGGGATTGTGGTCAATCGTCGAAACTTACAAAGCATAAAAAAATTAGTTAAATATAGTAATTCAAGGCTTAGATGTGATTTTTACCTTTTCATATGTGTGTGGTCTATCTGTAAATCCAACTCCAATAAGAAATACTGAATGGCAATAAATCGTTAACAGGTTTGTTATCGTCCTGAAATATAGAGTATAATCATAATAAATACTTCACGAAAATACTTGAAGGTATGTCGTTGAAGCAGAGATGGGGTCCGGCTCAATTGTCGAACTTTTCTGTATGATAAGCTGTGGAAAACATGTGATAGGACGCTTGCGATATTTATATGATGGAAAATTATGGTACAGAAATATTACCTTTATATTTAAAACTAGCTGACCCTTGCAACTTTGTCTGCACCAAATCGGTTACCACTGGTTTCAGTTGTATTTTTAAACGCGAAAAATTTTAATAAACCTAAAACCCGATTGCAGCCACACCTACGGTTTCCAATTGTGAATCCAAACTTTCAAGGGACTCACTCAAACGTATACCCGGATGGTATGTCAGAAATATTTTAAAATAAGCCTACAACCCGTTCGTAGCATCATCTACCGGGTTCAATTAAAATAAAAACCAACCTACATATATTGGTGTTAATGAAGCTTTCGAGATCTATGGACCCCAGCTTCTAACGAAGTTCCTTTCCCTTTTTTGTAGACGTTTACTATACGGTCATTATTTACATTACAAAATATAAAGTTGATAGATTTAAATTGTAAATTAAACGAGAAAACATATTCATAAAATAAATAATAATAAATTAAGCACTGAATGATATCATAACTATTTTCAACTTGTATTAAGACTTTTTCACACCCCATTCTATTGAAGAAAAATATAAATATTAAAATAATATGACCACGACGCGTCTACTGTCACTTGTCTGTAACTATTCGTCTAAGAGCTGGCAACGGTTTCGACAACGAATTTCACTAAGCCAGTTTTTTATATATCTTTATGTTCCGAACAGCGTGCGGGCTTCCTGGCTGCCAGTAAACGTTGGGTTCATTAGTGCATATCGCACCTTTACAGGGAAAAATATTGATTTTTATATAATTTTTAAATGTTTTGTTTTTCACTAAATTTGAAACGCTACTAAAAAATGAAATTATTATTGCCAAACATTTTTGTTAATAACAATAATGTACCCGATGCTATTTTTTTGTAAATAAAATAAGTACGTTCAAACCATGTTAAAATAGCTGTAATTTTAATATTATTTTATTTTGACATAAAAGAGGGTAAATTTAAAATAATATGTATAGAATAACTTAGCTATAGTTTAGCGCAACACTGGCTGTATGATAAAGATAGCGATAGTTGTGGAAGTGCCTGTTATAGACGCATGTATTCAAGATGGTGTCAGTCCCAAGTCATATGTCTTTGTTTATAGTTGTTGTCATTGTTTATGGTGAAATCTCAATATCATAATGGTTAATAAAATATGTTCTTTGCAATGGAAAAATTAAAATGGTTTTGAATTATTTTATCTATAAAGAATATCATTGGGCACATTTTTAATAGCGTTTAAAAATTACTTAAAAAAAATGTTCCTAAAATTATTTATAAATCAAAATTTTGACCTGTAAAGGTGTGATGCGCATTAAAAAACACAATGTTAACTCGCTACCAGGTATCCAGAATCCTGTTTGGAAGGGCATAATATATCTTCATATTAAATAACCAGCTTTTCTAAAATTCTTGTTCTTATAACGTTGTTGGTTCTTGCACTAAGTGACGAAAAAAAGTTTAGTTATATTTACTACAAATTTTTGTCTTTCGTTATCCCGGAGAACCTCTTGCGCTTTATGGGAGAAAACTAGATGCAACCTTGAATTAGTTATCACTGTGTCAAGTTTCGTTAAAATTGGTTCAGTACTTTCAGAGTGATTCGTGTTCACAGAGCAGACAGACAGTCAAAAATCATAAAAAGATTATTTTTGGCTTCTATATTGATAACAAAGTCTACCCCGACCAAAACTGTCAAAAATATTTAATGTATAGATTTGGCTTTGTTACAGTTTTATTATAGTATAGATAGATGACAGGAAAACGTCATCAAGCATTTCTACTACTACTATACGACATTTCTCTTATATTTTGTTGGAAGACCAAAATTAGAAGTTTAATATTATGTTCTCAAAACGGCTTAACTGATTCATTTTGTTTTTATTATTCTTACCTTGCTCCGTAAAATCCTTGCAGTCGTTTCAATTTAGGATCTTCAAATTTATAGTTCACCAACCATTCCCAGTTACGTTTAATAGAGAAACTCAAGAGGTATTTATTTCCTGAAATGTCTAGAAAACAAATGAACTAATATTATTCCTAAAGTATTAAAGATAAGAATTTCATAACAAAATTAACATGGCCGCTGGACTATTCTTTCAAGCACATTTTTTCAAATATGTGCGGTAAAATTTTAAGTTTGATCGTAGTAGCTTACTGGATCCAAATCTCATTATATAGTGCTCGTCACCAACAGCCGAATAAAAAAAAATATATAAAAATAGTTATGACAACATGTAAGTTGCGGCTTCTAAAGCGATAGGATCATCGGCTGATCAACGTCAACGTTGACGTTTGACGTTCGCCCTCAACATATCTAAATCACATTATAATTTTCTAAAAAATAGTTTTTGGCAATAAATAGCGAAAATATTGGAATATTTTATAATAAATTCACTTATATACCGATATAGTGTGGACTGGATATAATAAGGACTAACTAGTAGTGCTAAGAAGTAATAGTGTAAAGGAAGTTCCATTTTATCTTATTTTAGTTCTAGTTTTAATCCGCATTCTGTAAATAAATATATAATTATTTCAGTATATATCATACTAGTACTATGATTTATTGTATTTAGGAAATTACGCCTTCCATCTTCTTCCATTCTTTCCTTGAAATCCATAGAAACCTATTTCGTTGGGTGGAATCTTACATATCTTGCCGCAGTCAAGTAGTTGCAATCAAAGGGTGGTTGTCATGTCCCATCTTCGTTACTTCGGGGGTACCCCAAGGTTCACATTTGGGACTTTTACTGGTTATATTATACATAAATGATTTAGTTAACTACCTCCATAGTGATTGCTTGTTATATGACTTCAAAGTTTTTCGAACAATACGTAATACTAATGACTGTTCTCTATTACAAAACGATATTGACAGTATCAACGAATGGTATAATTTAAACTACATGTATCTGAATATTAAAAAGTCCTTTTTGATATCTTATGCAACTACAATCCTTAAGTTTCAGGTTTTTTTTTAAGTTTTCTTCCAAAAAAGTGACCAAAACCTAAGAACATCTAATAGTGGTTATCAAACTAACCAAATTGATTATTTTCTCTTACAAAGAAATAATATTAAAATAGTAAAAGAGTGCAAGGTTCTGCGTGTAGAGATATTAGCTACTCAACATCGCCTATTAGTGTTAGATTTAAAAATAAGATTAAAACCCCACTCAAAATTAAATGGTATCTAAAAGAGAAATATGAATATGCGAATGAACAAAAGTTGTTAATAAAATGATAGAAATGGAAAATATGTTAGCGAAAACTGTTAATGAATGTTGGAATAAAATGGCAACATGTGTAAGAAACGTAGCAAGGAATGTTTTTGGTGAAATGAAAGGAAGAGAAAAGATAGATAAGGATACTTGGTGGTGAAACGAAGAGGCACAAAAAGCTTTGAAAGAAAAGAAAACGGCTTTCAATGAATGGAAATGTATTGAAGACCAAGATAGTACGATTAATGAAAATAAGAGTATAATGTATGTAGAATGTAAAAGAAACGCAAAAAGCAGTTGCTATTGCTAGAGCTAAAGTACAAGATGATTTGTACCAATCACTAGAGAGCTCACAAACACAAACATATTTGTATCGATTAGCAAAAATAAGAGAAAATAATACAAGAGTTATTACACACGTTAAATGTATAAAAGACGATGGAGGAAAAGTTTTGATGAGTGAGGACATGAGGACATAAAGAGTCGTTGGAAGAAATATTTTGAACGACTGATGAATGAAGAAAACGACAGAACCGGAGAGTTAAAGACCGTCAAATTTAGGCGTTGAACGAGAAATAAGTGAGGATGAAGTAAGAAAAGATGCGAATGGTACGAAACACGGAAATGTTGTTGTTAAAGTATTGAAGCTTTTAAATGTAGGTGGATGGATGTAGCTGACTTTATTTTTTAATAAGATGTTACTAGAGGAAGCGATCCCAAATGAATGGTACAATAGCGTAATAGTGCCTATATTTAAGAATAATAGTGATGTGCAGGACTGTAAGAATTATCCAAGAATAAAGGTGATGTCACACAGTATGAAGGTTTGGGAAAGAGTGATAGCGAGACGAATAAGAGATGAGACTGAAGTCACTCAGAATCAATTTGGTTTTATGGTTGGTCGTGCGACAACAGGTGCCATTTTTGCACTTCGGTAACTGTGCGAAAAATACAGACGTCTATATAAGAATTTGCATATGGTGTTTATTGATCTGGAGAAGGCATATGATCGAATACTGCGAGATGTTCTGTGGTAGGCTCCAAAAAAGAAAAGAGTACCTGAGAAGTATCTACAACTTATTCGTTGTATGTACAGTCAAGCCCAAACACACGTTAGGTCTGAAGCTGGAGTTACCGATAATTTCAATGTGGCTGTGGGTTTGCATCAGGGTTCAGCTTTAAGCGCTTATTTATTCTTTCTTGTTATGGATGCGTTAACTTCAGACATACAGGAAGAGACACCTTTTTTTTATAGAGGCGAAAATTCTGCATGTATACCCCTTGCACTGAGACTCTTACTCACTAAAAACCTCTCTTCTGTTCAGCGCGAATGTGAACCAAGGAACGGTTTCACGGCTAGCATACGCCACAACCCTGGCCACGCACTTGGGTCACTCATAGATCGTAGATCGGAGACCCTTCTCCCAGCAAGTAGTTTTTCCCTATGCTCTTCTTGTGGAGCGGCGGCTAAAGCCGTGCTCTGCCTGCACGGGCCTTCCTTTCGTGGCAACGGACGCCCTTGCGTCCGAGGACGAGACATCCTGATGTATGTTGCTTGCTGATGATATTGTTCTTGTCAGCTATCGAGGTTCCGAGTAGGCAGGTAAAATGGCGAGTAAAAATGTAGAATGTTGGTTTGAACATCAGTAGACTAAAAACTGAACATTTGTTTTGTGACTTCGGTGGTCCATCCAGTTTTTCTCCTGTAGCTTTAAATGGTATATCCTTACGGCATTCCGTTACGGCAATTCATATATTTCCAGCCATCGCGGCTACACTACAACGGCTCGCTCGGACAGCCGTTCAAAATAAATAACTTATATAAGATAGAGTAAATCGCGTATTTACGTCTATCTTCCCCTAAAACGACCATTCAATAATAATAATTTTTGTTATGTCTATTTTTAGATTTCGGCGCCGTCGCCGCTAAATAAATTTAAATTCGATCTTATTAAATGCGTGTTGCGCCCACGCTTTTGTAACCGACCCTCGCGCTGCCGCGAGGGAAGGGATCCTCTTTCGCTCCCGCACACATCGCGGTTCTCAGTAATATCTCGAGCCTAGGTCGCCCCCGCGCGGAGCCCTCAAGATATAATTATCGCGATACAGTGACTCGCCCACATCACTTGAATACACATATAAGATCATCTCTCTCACACGTGCACATACATACACATGGTGGGAGGGTTTTGTTTTTTTCCCTCAACGAACTGAATCGAATACTTTTAGTTCGTTTCATTCCGATATACACGTATTCATTTGTGAATTTGCAATGCAATTTCGATTGTATGGTTCACAAATGTATGAATGTATGTATGAATATGTATGAATAGCTTAGAATAGTTAGCTAGGTCAGACGCGACTTTTTCAGGTAACAGCCCAAGCCGAGGTGCGCGTGCGCCCTTGTGTATGTTACCTAAAAACCAAATCGGTTGAGTACCTTAAGCGCCAACCTTAGTAGTCCGGTGAAGCTGTGAAGACCATGCCAGGTCAACAATAGCGTAGTCAGTTCGAGAAAAAAAAAACCTCCGCCCAACTCCGTATTTACAACATTTAAACACAATACACGTTTGTGACGTTGTAGGAGGTAATCTCCGGATCTACTAAATCGATTTTGAAAATTATTTTACCAATAGGAAGCCACGTTATTTTTGAGCGTCATAAGTTATATATTAACCCGAAAAATGAAAACATTTTTTGTGGTAGTCGGATTTGCGAAGCAAGTCGGAGAAAAAACGGTCGAACGAAAACGTTTCATACGAACGCCGTCATGTCTAACTTATATATTTAAGTCTCAAAAAGTAGTTTTTTTATAAACGCTTACCGCCCAACGCAGTGGGCACGGGTCTGCTAATATTTAAGTATGGTTGATTTTCGACCACTGGACGAGCAGTCGTATTATTAAATAGGCATATTTATTAAGCATAAAAGATTTATAAATTAACTATCTTCTGCCCACGACTTCGTCGGAATGGAGTAGTTACATTGAGGTAACGCTAACTTTATGGGGACTTCGTTTACGTAGAAGGTGAAAATATTTTTCAATAATACGTACGTTAACCCCGATTTTGAAACATTCTTTATCAGTGCACCGCTCCTAATGGCCTTAGGGTAATGCTAAGCTTATAGCCATTCTCAATAAATGAGCTAACACTGAAAGAATTTTTAAATCGGACCAGTAGTTCCTGAGATTAGTATCTTCAAGTAAACAAACTCTTGACCTTTATAATATTATAGTATAGATTTGTAACAACTTTTCATAGATTAATCTGGTATAATAGTAATATATGTTGTAGGATTTACCTTGGTTTTCTACATCTCGACTGTTGTTCAGAATGCAATCATATAAGCTTCCAATAAGGTTGATTAATAATATTGCAAAGAATACTCCGGCTACACACCAATCAAGAAGATCTATCTCACTTTTAACATCCTTTTTGTCGCAATAATATACTTGTGATACTTTTGACTGCAGCTTGTAAGATCTAAATAAAATGGTCTTAAAACATTCGTCGAGGATGTATGTCAGGTCCGCACTGCCATTGAGTGTATGATCTTTTATAAATTCGCTACAAGTTTTCTTCACACACTCACCTCTTTCTAAGTAACTGTGATTGTAATGTCTTAGGGTTGCCTTTGAATATTCCTGAAATATATAATTCCAAATTACTGTATAAAAAAATATTATTCATAAAACTAACAAAAACATCCACAATTTAATCATAACTCCAATGTTATCGATACAGTAAGTAGAATGTATATACGCGAATGAATATTACAAAGGTGCTATTTTAATGTATTAAAATTAGTTTCTACAAAGTTTGATGGAATACATTTTTTTCATATATATCATCACGCTAACACCAATAAAAACGGAGCTACAGTGAGGAATGTTTCAAAATCGGGCTGTTTTTTTTTCCTTTTAGCTGTGTGTTAACATTAGTATTACGTTGCCATGGTAACGTGGTAACTTATTTATTATCGCAAACATTTTAAAAGTTTAATTTGTGTTCTGTTCAAAATGTTAATTCTACGTTTATCTTGTTACCAGTTTGTTTGTTTGTTCCGGGTAATCTCCAATACGGCTGGACCTATTTTAACGGGAATTTTACTGGCAGATAGCCGAAATTATAGCGGTTGACATATCCTATTTTATTTGTTCGTGGCTTCGGCCGCATTGCTCTTTCCAAACTGGTTAGACCGATTTTCACGGGGTGTTCACTGGTAGATAACAGACCTCATAAATAGTAATTTACTTTTTTTATTCTCCTTCGGCTGCAGTGGAATATCCGAAATGCCTGAACTCATTTTCACGGGACTTTCACTGGCAGATAACTCAATATAAGAAGTAACTTAGACTATTTTATTTTGTTAGCCAAGACTTCGTAGTAGTGATGACCTGTGAATTGGTGATGATGTGATGTGATGGTGATGTTGTGATGACGTGTGAAATTAATCTCTAAATTTCGCAAACAGGCAGTAGTCCTATGATGTCCAAATGGACATGGAGGAATCGACCAGATGGGGTTTTGAAGTTACTGACGGGAGCAGTATGATGCCTGGAAACTTTAGTGCGTTGGCACGCCGACAAAACGGCTGGTAGCTCGTGCGCCGGGGTGGCTCAAATTATGCAGCTTATTGAAGATAACCCGCCACAGTTCTGGATTCACATATGGACGCGGCCTCTCTGTGGACACATCCCACAATTTAAATTATAATTATAAATTCGGTAGTTCAAATCAAACACTTTTATTTAAATAACAATTCACTCATTACTATCATAAAACACTCTTGTCTCACTCGCAATACCGTGTTACACAATAATCTCACATATTTAGTTAATGTTCAAATTAAGTTTTTATTTATTACATATGTTTAAGTGACTGTTTGTTTTAGTTCTCATTATATGAAATTGTGATATCTGCGATTGAGTTTGAGTGCTTTTTCAAAAACATTTGTAACTACGACACGCACGTCAACTGTAACATGTAACATGTACATTAGATATATGAATACAAATAGTATATCGAATGGGATGGGATTTATCATCATCAACATACCTGGAACTTCAACCTACTATATACCAAACTCAGTGCTCACTAACACTATATAATAAAGTAATGAAGATTATAAGCTATCCGCTCACACGCTTACACATAAAGTGGATGGGTTTTTCTTTTTTTTCCCGTATCGAACTGTAATAGTTTAGAATCTTTTCCGACACAAAATACACAAGAGTTGCTGAGATATGTATGCTTGGTACACATATATGTTTCAACAACTCATATATGTATGAATAGTTTAGCTTAACTTATTTTACCCTCATGCGCCTAAAGAAGTTTCACTTCAATAATACCAAGAATGGTTTATGTCAGTCAGGCGGCTGATCGTTAAGCTAAATCATACATCACAATATGACAAAGATGTACTGACCCTACTTAGATAGGATAAGGGTAAGAAGAAGATAAACTACAAGCCTGTGGATGGTATAAGCATTATAATTACAAATTATTTACGAATTTAAGATTGTAAATCGAACTACGTATTCTCACATCTGCAGCTAAGCTCCAAAGAATAGCCTTCTTACGTATACAACAACGCAAATATATAAGTGTACGTCCAGAGTGGACGCTATAATCGAGCGTCGAGCGTGGCGTCGCGTGCGGCGTTCGAATCAAACAGATGCATTAATACGTGAGTGTCGTGAGGGCCGCCCGAGCGTCGCTCTTGTACGCTGCACGCTCCGCCGAACGCAGATTCACTCAGGCCGTAATCTAAAAGTACAGACACGTTGATTACATCGGGGGTGTTACTAATGAACTGACACGCCATTGGTCGAAAGTTATCGGCCGTATAAAAGGCGAGTCTGTCGAGTCATTGGGGAAGACGCTCCGTCGTCCTACGCGTTCGAGGTCGTCCGAGAGTGCCACCGCTCCGACCTGCGCGACGATGCGTTCCTCCCGCGCCCCCCCGCCGACTCCGGCCCCCAAGCCGGCGACTCGTCGTGTTAACAAAAGCCCTTCTCAGGGCTCAGACACCTCTACAGCGTGTCAATCTAAGACCGCCGCTACACCCACCGATCCTGCCGCCTCAAAAAATCTGAAGACCCACGCAACGCCTACTGGGCCCGGATCAGGGTGGGGACCCAGATGAAATATCTGGGCCTCACCCTGGACGGGCGCTGGCGGTTCGAGCCCCATTTCGCGGGGCTCGGACTGCGAATTGCTGGGGCGGCGGCGGCACTCGGCCGGTTGCTCCCGAACATAGGGGGGCCGGGCGCCGGGTGCCGTCGACTCTAGATGGGAATCGAGCGGGCGATGGCCGCCTACGGGGCACCAGTCTGGGCTGATGCCCTCGGTATCCCTTGCCGCCCCCACAAAACGGTCTGTCGGTACACCGTGGGGTTTTAGTCCGTGCGACTCGGACATAACCCACCCTCTCCCCCGGGAGGGTGGAGTATCTATAAGGGATTTCCCCACGTTAAAAAAAAAAAAGATAGGTCGCGAATTGCATGAACTGGCAACAGCCAAGCCGAGGTGTGCCGTGCACCCTTGAGCTGGTTGCCCAAAAACAAAATCGGCTGAGTGCCTTAAGCGCTCGCCTTAGTAGTCCGGTGAAGCTGTTAAGACCTTGCTTGGTCAATAGCGTAGTCAGTTCGAAAAAAAAAAAAAAAAAAATCT
>MU159252.1:244377-272605 GCA_015888305.1 Antheraea pernyi | reverse complement strand
ATTTTTCGGCAAAAATTATTGATTTTTATATTTTTTCTACACTTCCACTGTAAATTATAATTAGCAAACATTTTTTTAGATACAAGAGTCTTTTTTATTCAAGATTTGTGATAAACAATAACATATAGATGTAAAATAACAAGAAACTAATGTCTAAAAGTGAATATTTTTCGTATTTTATGCTCGTATGAGCTCTCTCTTATTAAACCCCAAATGTAATCTCCCATCATATTCTCCTTGTACTGCCCTTGATATCGCCGTTCAAAGTCCATCACATCTTGGTGAAAACGTTCTTCGTGTTCCTCGGAGTAGGCACCCGTGTTGTCTTTAAATTCGTTCAGATGTAGTAGTAATCTTTTGTTTATGAAATAAATTAAATCATACTTATCGTCGTATATCAGACCAAAGCAAATTTTATAAGCTAAATATGAATATTTAAATGTTTTTCAATGTCTAGAATCAGAATTTAAGCAAGAGAACAGAAACCCAAAAAAAAAAAATTTTTGTTGACCTGTGTTATAAATACCTTATTTTTAGACTTGTTAACTGGGGACCATAGACCAAAAAGGAAACGAGAACAGATTAATAAAATCTGTATACATATGATAGGAATGCAAATGTAAGGAGTCTGTACTTTTCAGATTGTTGTAAAAAAATAGTTATAGGTGTCTGGGAGTAAGTAATTAAATACATGTAAATGAAGATCATTTAGATCTTTATTTGAATTCTTTACTCTTTTATTTATTGAAATATTTATGTTTTTTTTAAACGCATTTTTTAAACTCTATATTATCTATGTTAGAGACTTGCAGGATTAACTATGGAATAGGAGTTTTTGGTGGGATCTTAGTCTGTCATGTAGTGGACTTTATTTTTTATTCATAATCTTGTGTTACTTGACTCTATATTGTGTAAAATTGGTGGTGTTTTATGTAATATAGTTTGTTTTTTGTGCATAAGTGAAGTGAATAGAGAATAATACCACGGACCATGAATTCTGAGATGCCACAAAAACTCCATGGAAAGTTCTAACAAGGGAGCCACCATCTTGTTAGAATATTGAATTAATTACTCGACAATGGAAATCAACAAACTCTCTGGAACATAGTACGCTACTATTAATAAATAAATTAAGATAAAAAAGACGGATAAAAGAATATATTATAGAAGATTTGGCGTTTCTGCCTTTACATCAATTTGTACATAGAAAAGATTTGGCGCGTATGCCTTTACGTTAACTTGGACATAAAACTGACTAAAGAATACATAAGAACTATAGAAGATTTGGCGATTAGGCCTTTAAAGAATACATAAGAACTACCTATATTGACAACTTCAGAATTGGCAGTATGGATTAATTCCTTCGCCTGTCCTATTGGACGAATATTATTACTACTAACTATGGAATAATGACAATTAGATGCCATTTTGTAACGTTCACAATGTAATCTATAATTAAATAAGGAATAATTAATAAAGTGAAACAATAGCTTTGTATGTTGTTTCTCTTATTTCAGGTATTTAAAATTTATATATAAATAGTAAGTTAGGTTAAGAAGAGTACTGTATTTTGTATAATATTATAATTTTTGTCGTTGTCTAACATTGTGTCTTACCAAATAAATTCTCTTATTTCAGAGCAACTTATTCAACCTATTGTTTAAATAAAACGACATACCCAACCACATAACACATTACATACATTGTAATCATTTTTAGAAATGTCTGTTGTCTGTCTGTTTGAATGAATACGCATCACTGCTAAAGTACTGCGTTCATGATAAAAAATTTTCAAGACAATCAGTTAGCATATCTTAGAGTATCGTTTAGTCTTTGTTTCATTAAAATAGGTTGGGACTATCAAAAATTATTGTAATTTTAATGACGACGCGACTTAATTACTATAGAAAAGTAGACAGTAATTAGACTTAATACATGCAGATGACTTTATGAGTCACTGTTTTGTACATCAGGTTCTACGTGGAAAAAGTCGCGGGCATAGCTACTAGACTATAAACACTTTATTTCTAGACTCGTTAACTGCGGACGCACTTTATAAACGTCACCACTGTCCACATATTGATCCACCCTATAATAACCTTTAGATTTACATAGATAGCGTTTAATTTAGCTAACATTTTTTTTATTCGTAGCACGGCAAAATAACTGCACTATGCCTGATGGTACGCACAGTACAATCCAAAAACAATTACGACCACCAAGTGACACACTACCTACCATCGCCGCTGTCATGCCTGCCAAAAACCTGAATATACACAGGCTGATCCCGAAACGCGACTCGCATAAGTGAATCACGATGACGGGCTTTTTCGCCATATACATGGTGGTTGCGACCCAGTCAGGCGATTGATCCACCCTATAATAACCTTTAGATTTACATAGATAGCGTTTAATTTAGCTAACATTTTTTTTATTCGTAGCACGGCAAAATAACTGCACTATGCCTGATGGTAAGCATATTACAATCCAAAAACAATTGCGACCACCGAGTGATACACTACCCATCATCGCCGCTGTCATGCCTGCAAAAATCTGAATATACACAGGCTGATCCCGAAACGCGACTCGCATAAGTGAATCACGATGACGGGCTTTTTCGCCATATACATGGTGGTTGCGACCCAGTCAGGCTGTAAACCACCCCGCTTACACTCCTCGTTCGTTATTCAGCAGGGTGCACCACGTGCAGGCGAGGTTGGCTCGGGTGTCTCAAGTCTTATGATGTTATTCGACACCCCTTAAACCCAGTATAATGATAATTATTATGTAAGTTAGGAAACTCCTGCCCTCCTAGATTTACCTATTACATAGTGTGTTGCATAAATCTACATTTGTTTAAAGCTACCGTTAAGTTACACGAAGATTATGAAGATAATATGTGTCGTCATTGTAAAAATCATCGAAATAATATATTAATTCATTTTATTTATTTGTTTATGTAACGCTTTATCGCATTGATTCAATGTAATATTAAATAGGTATTGAGAAACACTTGAAAAAGAAAAAAAATAGAACAAGAATAAATGGAAAAGTGACACTGAATTAATCTATAAAAACTACAATTAATCTATGGAAACGAAAGCAAGATAGATGGCAAATATAATTAAGGATATTGAAATATTAATTACTAAATGTTGTTTAAACAGTCATGGATATAAAATGTGTTTGTCATTTTGAATTCAACAGTTTCACTTGAAAATTAAATTTTACAGTCTTACGTCAGTGGAATACATTTCGTCTCAATAAAGAAATATCATTTTTAAATGTAACAGCATTTTTATCGAAACGTTTCGGATGGGATAAAGTGTAGCGAGTCTTAGATTTTTAAAAAGTCGATCGGTTTGCCGTTCGACTCTCGGGACGGTCCATCTGCGTTGGGCGACGCGCAAAAAACATGATGGGATGAACGAATGGCAGGGTCTCTATTCCAGCGAGTGAATAATGACCTTATTATTTTTTATTAACCGTAAAATCTGTTGTTTTTTTTAGTGAAAACTTCTTTAGGCGCTTTGAGCGGTATGGCACGAGATAGATTTATTACTTCGCGTCAGGACGTTAGGTCACTAATGTTAATTATGTCAATAAATACATTCTGAAATTTTAATATTATCATTCACACAATAATTAATATGAAATTCAAAAGAGAAAACATTTATTTAAGTTTAAGTTTTCACTTCTGTCGGCATTCCTTATGACGTCCTCAACTTTTTTTTTCATTTCAAGCAAGATTTGGCGCCACGTGCTTTATAGTTTCATATAATAAACTTTTTTTTTTATTGTAGCACGGCAAAATGACTGCAGTATGCCTGATGGTAAGCACAGTACAATCCAAAAACAATGGCGACTACCGAGTGACACACTATCCCTCGCTGGTCGCCACTGTCATGCCGGCCTGCGAAAAGCTGGATATGCACAGGCTGATCCTGAAACCCGCAGAAGAAAATCACTATGAGGGGCTTTTTCGCCATATACATGGTGGTTGCGACTCAGTCAGGCTGTAAAACACTACCACCCCGCTTTCGCCATTGCCTCGTCCGTTATTCAGCAGGGTGCACCACGTGCAGGTGAGGTTGGCTTGGGTGTCTCAGGTCTTATGATGGTATACGATACCCCTTACACCTATCTAATTATCTAATCAATTACCTAAAACATTACCTAACACTTATCTAATTTTGATAAAAAAACATCTAGTGACCGTGGAAATCGTGACGACATTGGCCATGATAATATATATTTTGTTAAAGTGTTGCATATGCAGTAGTTTTTAACAGACTTCAAAAAAGGGAGGAGGTTATCAATTCGTCTGTATTTTTTTTTTTTATGTTTGTTACCTCATAACTTTGGATTGGGTGAACCGATTTTGATTATTCTTTTTTTATTTGAAAGCTGGTACTTCCAGTGTGGTCCCATTTCAATTTGGTACAGTTCCGACAACGGCATCCAGTGCAAAACCGTATAAGTTTCAAATTTGCATTAAGTATGTACACGACAAATAGACGAATAACTCAATATTACGCTAACCGGTTTCGTTTAAGTCCACTCTCGCGTCTCTGTAATACAAAAATTTTGGTTGGTACCGACTTCCAGTACATCTCTAGGTAGCACACATATTCATATGTTTTATTTCATTTGGTTAATTTGATAAACTATTTATTTTCCGCTTTTTAGTGCCTTATGGGTTTTTGATTGATATTGAAGTCGGTTAATACTTTTTTTTGAAAATTTACTTTATTTTTCCATTTTTTGTGTACATAAATATATTTTACTAGCAGTGCCCGCGAACTCCGTTTCGCCTTAAGTATATTAAAATATGCGCATTTTTGCGGTATGGTATCTATCGGTATGGTATGCGATATGGTTTCAATTGGTTGTACAATAAGTAACGTTTGGTACGAACGCAACCTTTTCAGTAATCCGCGATAGTTTCTACCACCAACTCGGCTACCATCGCTTCACACATTATACACCTTAAGTAATGTAGTCACAATGCTTGCGTCATGTTGCAACACAGCAACGAACATAAGCACAATAGGCTCCTAAGAATTGAAGAATTTTTTTTATAATATTGGTGGCAGACGAACATACGGGTCACCTGATGGTAAGTGATCACGGCCGCCCATGGACAATTGCGACACGAGAGGAAACACAGATGCGTTGCCGGCCCTTAAGAAAGGAGTAGGCTCGTTTCTTGAAAGTTTTCTTACTTTGCCACGGATCCCATAATCAGAACCTAACCAAACTCTCATCAAACTACCCTTGAAGAACATCCTTTTCAATAGTGCTACCTAGATATGTACTGGAAGTCGGTACCAACCAAATTTTTTGTATTACAGAGACGCGAGAGTGGACTTAAACTTTGTACCTGTAGATGATATGATTTTCGGTTTGGTTGGCACCGCCTTCCAGTACATCTCTAGGTAGCACACATATTCATATGTTTCATTTTTGATAAACTAGTTATTTTCCGCTTTTTAGTGCCTTATGGGTTTTTGATTGATATTGAAGTCGGTTAATACTTTTTTTTGAAAATTTACTTTTTGAGCAACTATAAGCACAATTACTTCTTTGTTCACGGATTTAATAAGGATCGTTCAGGTCGCGGTTCAGGTCATTGCTGTAGGTTGTAGAGCCACGCTGAAGTTATTACTGGTTTTAGCATGAATTAGTCAGCTCGCCCGGCGTAGTACCACCCAACCCACAGAAACACGGACGTGAAGTAACAGTGCTTCAATTGTTGCGTTTCGTTCGGTCAGTAAAAGCACCGGAGGCCCACCTCCTCTTCCCCCTTCCCTGTCCCCCCCCAACACAAGCTGGCAACGCACTTGCGACTCCCCAGGTCTTGCTAGTGTATATGAACGTCGGTGATCACTTACCATCACGTGAACCGCCTGTTCGTTTGCCTGCTATAATAATTTAAAAAAAAAATGATTTTTCCGAGAAGAAGTTGCCTGCTATATAACCATTCGTTCAATTCAGTTTATAATAAGCCAAAACCAAATACAATATGAACAAAAATATAGTTGCATAACATTGCTGTAGGTCTCAACCATAAATTCGTCGTGGTGGCGAAGGTTTCATGTCCAAAGTTATTCTCCCTGATCACAGAAATAATAACGCTGGCAATGGTCGGCTACTAGTACTAGTGTTTCCTTTTTAATAAGGACACTGACAAAATTTCGTTTAAACGTTTATATTATAGTCAATAATAATCTACTGTTATAGAAAGAGCGTTCAATAACTTTGCTCACTAAATGGAACTAATTATTTTCACTGATAATATATGTGTATATAGATTTAGTTCTTCCAGTATTTTGCAACTTTCACCAGGTCTTGGATTCATCTTACTGTGGCTCTGTCTATATGACAATTGTCTTTGTACCGTCATTCAGTTTATGAGCAATTTGTCCCATCGATTTCTATTTTCGTTTAGCAATTGTATAGTATATATTGACGATTTTGAATCCTATACGAGTTTCTTTATTTCTGATTCGATAATGTAGAGATACTCTAGGGATTGCTTTTTACATTGACTTTTGAGTAACACCAATTTACTCTCTATCTTTTCTTGGTTCACATCAAGAGAGGCGCTTCATCTTCACCTTATCAGAATGTGGTTATGCTAGAACGCAGTAATAGATACCTATATTTTGGCAACTTAAACTATATACTCTACTATATACTACTGATCAACGTATCCCTTTTGGAGTTATTTGTGGAATAGTCTAGTGGTACGTCGTGAATTTCCCATATATACTGCGGTTGGGAAACTCAATTTTTTTTCTTATGATATGCAAAACTACTCGATAGATAGGGGTCTGAACTAAGTTTTAATGGTATTTTGACCTCATTTAAGATACTATCTATTGGTAATATTGACGTATTGTCATATTAATACCTAAACTGACTTTTGAACTCCTCTCGCTATAAGTGACACCGTACACTCAGCTTAAAAGTGGAACAATTCACTTGCGTTCGTTATTCGGGTAGGGACTCCAGTCACCTGATTACGCGCTCCGATGGGTATATCGCGGTGTGAATCTATCGATGTAAATATGTCGATAGTATATTCTATCATGTGTTATTTGAATTTGAATATTTATTGAAGTGAATCTTCTTTTGGGACGGTGTGAATTGAATATTATTAAATGAACATGTGTAAAGAAAAAGAGATAGCTATAAATGTACATACAGGTTTTAGGCTGTGGGTGAATGAGATAAAATCCATTTCTATATAGTTTCCCTATCCTTGAAGTATATACAATGAGTGGGGAGAGAGAGAGTATCGTTGAAATCTATAGAACATTATTTCCTGTTGGATCGTCGTGCATTTGCGCACTTTAAAAAAATATTCTGTGTTGTGTGACATTAATAGAATATGTTGGTGTAAGGGGTGTTGAATAACATCTAAGACTTGAGATACTCAAGCCAACCTCATCTGCACGTGGTGCATCCTGTTGAATAACGAACGAGGTAATGGCGAAAGCGAGATGGTTGGGTTTTACAGCCTGACTGGGTCGCAACCACCATGTATACGGCGAAAAAGCCCGTCATAGTGATTCGCTTCTACGGGTCGCGTTTCAGGATGAGCCTATGCATATCCAGCTTTTTGCAGGCCGGCATGACAGTGGCGACCGGCGATGGATAGCGTGTCACTCGGTGGTCGCCATTGTTTGCGGATTGTACCGTGCTTAACCATCAGGCACAGTGCAGTCATTTTGCCGTGTTACAATATATATATATATATATATGATGAGTTGATTATTGTTTGCACACATAATATTTTGTCTTCATCTAAATTCTTAATTTTATTTTATTTGTAACATTTTTCTACAACTTAAAAGCCTTAAAAATCTGATAAAACTTACGATTATTGTAATTCACATAACGACTAATCAGAACGGACCATGTGCCTCGAGCGGGTTTGAGCCAATCTTTACTTTAAGAGGCGTATAGTTTTAGTACTTTCAAAATACTTAATTTTTATTCTAGTTCATTTGTTACATTTGTCTAATGGTTAAAACCTTAACAATGTAATAGAAGTTACATATATTGTAATTTACGTAATGACCAATCAGAGCAGAGCCGGTGCCTCGAGCGAGGTCGAGGCGCCATCTTTACTTATAGAGGGCGCACAGTTTATGTGGGACATTGGTTTGATAGCAACAGATCGAGTTGGATCGTTGATGTGAGTATAATTATATTCGGTGATTAAAGTAAGATCGGTGCTCCGAACTCGCTGCTCGGTCTTAATTGTTAATTTTTGCAACGATATCATTGTATAGTGTAAAACTATTGTTGAATCTAAATTAAAATAATGTGAAACTGGGAAAATTGTGTTTTGTGCTCACATTTTACCCGAATGACGCCCACTAATCCCGTAACCACTAATGACGATGCCAACGGGAATAACGTTTTCCCTGACATATATATTATAAAATAATGCTGAAAACCAATGTAAACCACCTCCATAGTGTATTCATCTCATTCTCTTAAACATCATCAGACATATAATTAAGCAGACATCAGAGTACTAAGTTTCACTTTTACCGCTTGTGAACGTACACTATTCTCTTTATACTTTTGCCTGCAATTTATTTTTATAAGATACTAAACAAAGAGCAGTAAATGGTCCTAAGCAGGCTTTGATATAAAACGTAACACTATTACGTAATAAATTGTTATAGGTCCTAGTGAACCTGTAACATGGAATGATTTTTTCTATTATTTAAATTATGTTGGTATTTTACTAAGCCCAGCTTATCTATGTTTTTGTGGTTAGATTATCAAGACGGTTTGTTTGTTTGTTACGCTAAATAACTACTCAACCAATCGTTGTTGAATTTTCATACAAGTTGTCCAGGATTTACAAAAAATGATACAGAATACCTTTTGTTTCGAAAAAAGTAATGTTCCTGAGTAAAGGTTAATATTACTTCAAAGCGAGCGAAGTTGCGAGTAAAAGCTAGTTATTTATTTACAAAACCAAACGAAGTCACGGGTGACTGCTAATAAACTATATATTTCTCTCAAAGAGAAATATACTGTATTATTTTCCCGTAAACATTTACGATAGTGGTCATAAGTTATCGATATAAATCTATCCCCTTACTTCAAGCATTCCGGCAGCTTTAAGTGAGCATTTGGTTCGCTGCCGACCTCTCTAGTTACATCTACAATTCTGAATACGTGTTCGTTTTAGTACAGTAGGCGTTATATACGGACGATATGTATATATATTTAATATTTAAATATACAAAAATCCTAAGTTTTGATGTTTGTCCATGATGAACTCCGAAACTACTCAACCGATCTTCATGAATCGTTGGTATTTATGTATAAGTTGTTCCAACTTGAGAGGTAGGATAATTTATATTTCGATTAATGGAGTCAATATTTTTTATTACAAATTAAATTATTGTCAATGTTGATTATTGTTATTAATTCTAAGTTTCATTAGTCTCGAAAAGATGTCACTCTAAATTAGTTTGTTTTTTTTTTATATAGTAGCACGGCAAAATGACTGAACTATGCCTGATGGTAAGCACAGTACAATCCAAAAACAATGGTGTCCACCGAAAGAGAATCTATCCATCGCCAGCCTGCGAAAAACTGGATATGCACAGGCTGATCCTGAAACGCGACCCGCGTATACGAATCACTATGACGGGCTTTATCGCCATATACATGGTGGTTGCGACCCAGTCGGGCTGTAAAACCCTACCACCCACTTTCGCCATTGCCTTGTTCGTTATTCAGCAGGGTGCACCACGTGCAGGTGAGGTTGGCTTGGGCGTCTCAAGTCTTATGATGTTATTCGACACCCCTTACACCACAAAGTTGATAGAAAATTTTAGTACCGACTATTATAGAGCGGTAAAAAATTATAGTAAAATAGATATGTAACTCATTGAGCTTGAACTGCTGCATCGCCCCGAAACGTGTCGCGGTTAAAACCCAGACGAGCACAAATCTCACATCGCGAACAATTCATTATTATAAATATTACTTTTAAATTTATTAGAAAAATACGTTTTAATATCATACATCCAGACAGAGAACTAAAAGTCTTTTGAAGCCTTAAAAATCTAATTTATCAACAAAAAAATCTTTAATGTTTCATATATAATGTAAAATAAGGTTGCATTAAATTTTCTCACCAGTAAGAAATTATTATGAAAATTAAATTACAGATCGTTGAACGTAGTCTTTGGCCGTGTCGAGGTCGAATCATATAAATATAGTAAATATTGTGGAATGCTTTCGATTACTTCTTTTACACGGTTTGTAATTTTTACGAACTGTTGAATATTTTCAATTAACATTTCACGCTTTATAATTATTATTGCCATCACGAGATGGCGCTGCTACGTCTATGTAAATATAAACTCAAAATGTACCTATCTGTTGCATTATTCTAAGGTATAATCTGTTTATTATATAGCAATAGGCTATTATCTATAAAGGTAGTTGTAAGATTTGCAAAACTTGCAAGGCTCTTGCTGCACGCCCAAGAGCTAGACTGAGGGAGCAACACCAATACCAAGCCAACTCTCGTCTTGGTCTTGAATTTGGGCAGCACTCTCTTGAGGGTAAACACTTCCAATATTAGTTTTCAAAAATTTAATGCTACATATTTTTGAAGTGAAACTTCTTTAGGCGCATGAGGGTAAAATTTTTACAGATGTAACGTCACGCACGTATGCAACGGAAGTGACGGCATTTGCAGTAAATGCAGATTTTTCATCAATTTTTTTTTATCGTTTTTTTTCTATTTTTCTAAAGTTTTAGATTTGTATATATATATATAATTGTATATATATATATTATTTGTATATGTATATATATATATATAAATATAAACAAGACTTATAAATATTTTTTTTTTTATTTTTTTTTATTGTAGCTCGGCAAAGTGACTGTATTGTGCCTGATGGTAAGCACAGTACAATCCAAAAACAATGGCGACCATCGAGAGACATACTATCCATCGCCGGTCGCCGCTGTCATACCGGCCTGCGTAAGTATCTCTTCACGTTGCGCTTGAAGGACCCATGTCATAGGAAGGAGGAAACACACTGGCCGGGAGATTGTTCCACAGCTTCACGGTATGGCAAAGATAATTAGTTCGCCAAAGAAGTTTCACTTTTGACATGTGTACTTTGTACGCACGCACTTTTTTTTTTACAGGGTGCTAATGAGTATGGTTTGGTATGTGGTAGAGCCACGTTAAAGCTACTACTGGTTTCAGCATGAATGGATCGGCTCGCCCGGCGTAGTATCACCCTCTCATAGAAAACCGACGTGAAGTAACAGTGCTTGCATTGTTGCGTTTCGTTCGGACAGTGTGAACGCCGGAGATCCATCTCCTCTTCCCCCCTCGCCCTTTCTCCACTCCCCCTTCCCCAAACACAGGCTGGCAACGCACTTATGACTCCCCTGGTGTTGCTAGGGTCTATGGACGGCGGTGATCACTTACCATCAGGTGACCCGTCTGTTCGTTTGCCTCCTATAACATAAAAAAAGAGTATGACCCTGAGAATAGGTTATCTTTTACATATTTCCGATATTAAGATATCTTAAAAATATAATTCTGATATAATCTTAGACATATAAATAAAAACATTTGTCTAAGGAGTGGTACATTGATTCACCTTTTTTTTGTCGATTAAAACGCATCAAATATCTTAAAACTATTTCAGTTTAAAATTGCAATAGAAGTACATTAAGAACAATGTATATGTTATGTCATACTTTTAGGAACATATTGTCATCATCTTTATACAATTTACGGATCAACTCTATACTTAGACCTGAGATGCATTTTCGGGAACACACTGTAGGGTTCCTACTGGGATATGAAATGATAGGCACGAGAGCTGCGAGCCAACTAATTGTTTATTACAATATAACTTTCTTATATCTAACACCTTATGAATACATGTGTGCGTGTTCGCACAACACTAAATCAGATCGCGCTTACTAGTTCGACAGATTTACTCAGTTGAACCATATATAACGGTGAAACTATACGAGTATTACCTCAAATGCAAAATAATATATGACTAGATTCTTTTTATAACATACTGGCTGACCCGCGCAACTTGGTCTGCGCTAAATCGGTTATTACCTGTTTCAATTTTATTCCCAAACGCAAAAAATCTTAAAAAACATTAAACCCAATTGTAGGAACACCTACTGGGTCCAATTGTGAATCCAAACTATCCTGTATATATTGGCAAGAAATGTCTTCCCTGTATCCTCTGGGTTGCTTCTTTGACCCTCACCTCCGCGCCCCATTTACTATCTTCGCAACAACACAATAATTTTACCAGCTTACAATTTTTATGTTATTATTTTCTAACCAACTCCCTTAATAAACATGCTGTGAAAAGTAAACTTTATCTCCATGTCATTTTCAATTTGGTATTTAGCTAGGTACTTGTTTTAATAAGAATTTGTAAAGTATACGTGAAACGTATATCTAATAACTTAAGTAATTTGTAATTGTAACATTTATTTTCTTTTTCACATAAAAACAATATTTCGGCTGAGATATTAAACTTAAATATTTGCTGTCTCGTATTTTTTTGTAAAGCTAACAGTAATGAATTTTTATACATATTTTATTCCTTTATTTACAATAATTCCAGCAACGCACGCTATGTTCTAGAATTTTGCTAATTTCAAATTACATTTATTGTGATCAAGTATTGTAATTATATATTTACGTTAATAAATAGTAGTCTATAACAGGGAAAGAATTTTGAAAATCAGATCAGTAGAACCAGAGATTACACTGATCATCCAAACTCACTAACTTCAACTTTTTAATATTGGAGTTTCATAGATACAAATTCTAGCAGTGTCAAGTCAATCATAGGAGAGTCGCTTTATAGGTAATATTAAATATGAATATTTAGATTAGGCCACTGAAATATACAAAAACAACCAAACTTACAGACATCCTGCCTTAAATAAATATATATTTACATAATAATTACTGTTAGTTGTTATGTTATGTTAATGTTTAATTTTGTTAAAATAAAATAAAATTAGCCAGAGTATTGACAAAAGGAGAAAAAACACAACCTCGTGCGTTTGTTAAAAGCAGACGGACGTAGTATATTGTTAGGTAAAATATCATAGAACGCAATACTAAATCGAGGCAATTGAAAAAAATGTGTTTTAGTGTGTCTTCATCCAACCCACATTCACATATTGAATTGTACCTGATTCTGAGCTTTGCAAGATGGACCCCAGACCCAAGTTCACGTCCACAGATAGCAGATACAGCAAACTTGCAATGATCACGAAACTTATATGGCCATGGCTAATCAGAAATGTTGTTTTGAATGATATGATTGATCTGTCTCTAATTGGGTTGGCAGTCTTGTTTGTGGAGGATAAATCCTAAACATAGGTTTTATAGTGATCAAAGTATCCAGTCTGGATAGCTTCTTTAGCGATAAGATTAACAGCTTCATTACCCTGGATCACACTATGTCCTCGTATCCATGCCAGAACTACATAAATTCCTAAACGATGACATTGATACAAATGGAATTGATTAATTGTGACAACTGATATTTTATTGAAATATGTCAAATATTTTTATTTTATTTTTTGTGTCAAATGAGGCAAACGAAGATGTGGGTCACCTGTTGTTAAGTGATCACCACCTTCCATAGACACTAGCAACACCAGGGGAGTCACAAGTGCGTTGCCAGCCTGTGTATGGGGGAGGGGGATGGAAAGGAGAAAGGGAAAGGGGGAAAGGCGCTGGTACTTCACGTCGGTGTTCTGTGAGAGGATGGTACTACCAAATATTTCAAAACATTAATAATATAGTGTAAAAAGTTTCAATAAGAATAAAAGAAAGGGCTCTTTCTGTAAGGCAAACAATTTTATTGATTTAAAAAACATTTATATATACATATAACTTTTGTTGGACCAGGAACCATCTCCGGCATCTCCAGAACACCCCACACAATTATTATCTGATCAGTAGTTGTTTGCGCCTTTTCATGCAACATATGTCGGCTTAATTAAAATGAAAACTTGCTCGTCGTCTCGTAATATGCGTTTATTCTCTTTTAAAATGGACTGTTAATTGTAACGATATTTTGCGCTTTGCTCTAATTGGTTAGTTCACATTGACCCAATAGATAATCAAAACCAATCTCGAATCTATCTAATGTTAATGACTACGTCCGGTACCGCTATGACACACCCGAGAGGCGAGACTACAACTCCACCCTGGGAACCACTATTGACCTACGATACCGCGCTATTGACTTTATCGGGGGTGTTACTAATGACCTCGAATAGTATTGGTTGAAGTTATCGGCTGTTCATTATTCACCCCGGTGTGAGACTACATTGGTGGGAGTTCGGCATATAAAGGGCATTTATAATTAATTGTATTACTTCATATTGAAATTTTTAACTTGTTAATTATTTAAATTATATTATGCACTAATAATTTTTATATGCATGTCGTTGTTGCCTGTAAATAGGGTCATACAACATTAAATTCTCACAATAAATCTCATCAAAATCTGTTCAACCGTTTAGGAGGTGTTCAGTCACATACACACGGACAGAAGAATTATGAACATAGGCTATAGCGTTTGACCACAACCTAATCTGATGCTAAATGACAATATAGTCTAAAATGGTAAACACGCTAAGCCTAGAGGGAGTGGCTGTCAAGAGCAGCTATCGGAGCATACTGATAAGTACTTGGTGATAGACTTTTAACTTGAGAGTAGTTACTCGCCAGGCGGACTTAGAAAAATGCCTACCACCATACTATGCTTTCATAACGATATTTTCCTTCACACAAAAGTTTAGGCTTATTACGAAGAATTCGAATCTAACGATCGATAATCAAAGACTCATACTTCTATAATATCATTTTGTATTTTTAAAACGTTTATAGCAGTACCATTCCCAATACCCATACCTTAGGTATAACCACCATCATAGTGGTGCGCTTAGGTACGTCGCGTTCTGGTAACAACTTATGGATGTACAGTATCAAGTAAGGTAGTAAGGATTTATAAATACTAAATACTTGAAACTGTGAGAAATTGGCCGTCCCATGTTTCAGACTCAATAAAACCAGTAACAGTTTTTTAGGTAATAGTGTTAGGTTTTACAACAAAAATCCAAAGCATATTACCGATTTGCCGTACTATAAATGTAAGCGTCATATCAAGCGGGTTTTGGTGTCAAAAGGCTATTACAGAGTCGATCAATATGTGAACGATGTCGGATGGAATTGATTCCTCTTTGTGCATCTACTAAACACGATTGCGGCGTGTAATGTGTTCTAAATAATATATACATGTTAATAAATAATAGTTTGAAAAAACTAAAAAAACACGCTTTCATAAAAATACTGATATCTGGAAGTTAATATTAACAGTGACACATGTCGATATCAGCACCTCCAGATATCAGTATTTTTATCATTTTTTTGTCACTTTTTACAAAATACACATAGTGTGATAAACCAGCCACAATGACCCTTCAGTTACGTGCTCCTGTAAGAAAAAGAAATGTACATATTACGTAATTTTAATTGGATGGATCCGGGTGTACAAGTTAGCTGGGACGAAGTAAGATTGACAGGTATATTACATTTAGGAATGAACATCCGTGTCAAGATGGTGACAAGTTGATTGTGTCGGATGCGAGCTTCAAGTGTCATTGCTACCGCTGCGTAACATCAAAACCTAGTTAGGGGCGTTAAGAATACTCTGATTTTTGCATATATCATCTTTTTGGGTATTGCCGTAGGACTTGTTGTCGAACTGCATTTTGAAAATGAAATAAAAATACAAAAAATATCTAACGAATACCGAGGGTCCAATAAAGTATTACCAAAGCACTAAAGGGGGGTGAAGGGGTCTTTGATTTGCTTATTTTGAAGTAAAACTTCTTTAGGCGCGACTAGGAGGTAACTGGACAACAATGCAACGGAAGTCCGTTACGACAATATGGCGTCACGCTTCTGCATCATTCGGTTTTTAAATATTTTTGATTTTGGCAATAAATAATTTAAAAATAAATCCATCAAAAAATTTTGAAAAAAAATTATTGAATAATAATAAAAATCATACAATTAATTATGTATATATGGACGTGCGACCGTGCTGCCATATGGTTTCAATGTAAGTAAGTAACCAATTAAATCAATGCTTCATTATCTGTAGTGCCATCTATCAGCTAATTCGGAACTTAAATAACACAGGAAATATTATTAGCAACTCTTTGTTATAAAGTAAATGAAATATAGAAAAATACGCAAAAAAATTAACTAGTGTTTCATTGTCAATAAATGCCTTTTTAAATTATCATATGATGTATTTAATTTTAACTTAATCGCCATCTCTTATAACTCCAAAGAAGTTTTACTCCAATCACATGTGACGGTTACACGCACTCATTTTTTATAACATGAGGGAAGGAGGATCTGGGTTTGTAGGTTTGATATGTGAGCCGCGCGGTCTTATCCACTGGACTATAATTGCTCTGGTAGCGAAATACTATAAACTATTCTTCTATTATATATCAAATACTTTGTTTCTAGACTTGTTAACAGCTGATCATGAATAAATATGGTAACCAGAACATACTTAAAATACTTATATAGCAGAACCTCGATAAGTTAAAATTGGGAAACACAAAATATTTTAAGTTATAGAGTATTTAACTTATCAAGAGTTTATGTTATACTTGCACTTTCGCCGCACACTTTCTTGAAGTTTTTAACCGGAATTTACTGGTTTTTAGGTTGGCGAACTATTCAGCGTTTTCTTTCACTATGTGTCTGTAGGGGAAGGGGGCGGTCAGAAATTGTAAAAATTATGCTTACACATTTCCTGAACGGCCACCAATATATGCTAAAGTATGTTTAAAAGTGTATTTTTTAATATCGTACAGATTTTAGCGTTCTAATCTGTCTCATCTAATATTATCTGAAGATAGATATAATTCTAACCTAACAGTAACACACTAGACCTAAAAGTAGATTGACACTATTAAGTAATTACACACATTTTTTTTATAAAAATTTTAAATAGAGGTAATTAAATGTAAATTATCGGGTTTGGATGACAGAGAAACGAATATCAAGTGTTTTAAATAGAGATTAATCATATTTTTTTTTAAGTTATGGAGAGGAAATAAGTACTGAAATAATATTTTTGCTATTAACATTCGAAGGGAAGAAAGAGTTCAACGGCTTCTTTCGAATTGTAGACAATTTCTATTTATAGCGGTTCTACCGTAGTAGTCCGGTGAAGCTGTTAAGACCTTGCTAGGTCAATAGCGTAGTTAGTTCGAAAAAAAAGGCAAAGAAATTGCAACCTCTCTTTTTTCGTTCCTCTGAAAATTATCTCGTATTTCTTGTTAGATTTCGAAACTGCGCTGCCCGTATATTTTGTAGGTCAACGGTTTGTGTAGAAAATAATATTAGAATAATATGCTTGTCTTAGGAATGCAAATGCATACGTTTTGTAAAGAAATACGATTCGGGGAATGTTAATTTTTGCTTTAATTGCTTTAATTCATACTTTAAAAAAAAGTTGTCATGCGTGCTCCGTTACAGTTTTCTATTGGCTGAGTAATTCAGTCGGTCATTGGTACATTATGATATTTTCTGTTTAGAGACTTTTTATGTTTCCCTGTGTCATGTGGTTAACTTGGGTTCACTACAAAATAATAATTTTGAAATGAAAAGGTCTTCAGACGCGTTGAGCGAATCAACAAAATAAATGTTGAGAACTTATGGTATCGCGTCACCGATGACGTCGATATGCTCATGATGTGTTGCGCTTGCACCAGACTAGCGATGCTTAGTATAGCAGTGTGCATATAATGTACATCTAATATTCATATTTCGCACTGAGCTTGTACATCTCATCATATGTTTGATAAATTAATCAACTGTATAAAAATTGATATAATTATCTATTGTTCCAATTGTCAATAGACATGAAAACCACGTTTGGGTTAATAATTTCAATTTATAAATTACTAGCGGGCCCGGCAGATGTTGTCCCGCTCTGATTATAAAACAATCCTTAACAAATTATATACCAAAATATTCCTCATGAATCACTTTATGCACTTGTATAGCCACAGTAGTCACATAGTACATAGCCACAGTAGTCACATAGTACATAGCCACAGTAGTCACATAGTACATAGCCACAGTAGTCACATAGTACATAGCCACAGTAGTCACATAGTACATAGCCACAGTAGTCACATAGTACATAGCCACAGTAGTCACATAGTACATAGCCACAGTAGTCACATAGTACATAGCCACAGTAGTCACATAGTACATAGCCACAGTAGTCACATAGTACATAGCCACAGTAGTCACATAGTACATAGCCACAGTAGTCACATAGTACATAGCCACAGTAGTCACATAGTACATAGCCACAGTAGTCACATAGTACATAGCCACAGTAGTCACATAGTACATAGCCACAGTAGTCACATAGTACATAGCCACAGTAGTCACATAGTACATAGCCACAGTAGTCACATAGTACATAGCCACAGTAGTCACATAGTACATAGCCACAGTAGTCACATAGTACATAGCCACAGTAGTCACATAGTACATAGCCACAGTAGTCACATAGTACATAGCCACAGTAGTCACATAGTACATAGCCACAGTAGTCACATAGTACATAGCCACAGTAGTCACATAGTACATAGCCACAGTAGTCACATAGTACATAGCCACAGTAGTCACATAGTACATAGCCACAGTAGTCACATAGTACATAGCCACAGTAGTCACATAGTACATAGCCACAGTAGTCACATAGTACATAGCCACAGTAGTCACATAGTACATAGCCACAGTAGTCACATAGTACATAGCCACAGTAGTCACATAGTACATAGCCACAGTAGTCACATAGTACATAGCCACAGTAGTCACATAGTACATAGCCACAGTAGTCACATAGTACATAGCCACAGTAGTCACATAGTACATAGCCACAGTAGTCACATAGTACATAGCCACAGTAGTCACATAGTACATAGCCACAGTAGTCACATAGTACATAGCCACAGTAGTCACATAGTACATAGCCACAGTAGTCACATAGTACATAGCCACAGTAGTCACATAGTACATAGCCACAGTAGTCACATAGTACATAGCCACAGTAGTCACATAGTACATAGCCACAGTAGTCACATAGTACATAGCCACAGTAGTCACATAGTACATAGCCACAGTAGTCACATAGTACATAGCCACAGTAGTCACATAGTACATAGCCACAGTAGTCACATAGTACATAGCCACAGTAGTCACATAGTACATAGCCACAGTAGTCACATAGTACATAGCCACAGTAGTCACATAGTACATAGCCACAGTAGTCACATAGTACATAGCCACAGTAGTCACATAGTACATAGCCACAGTAGTCACATAGTACATAGCCACAGTAGTCACATAGTACATAGCCACATAGTCACATAATAGCCACAGTAGACACATAGTATATAGTCATAGTAGTCACACAGTACATAGACACACAGTACATAGACACACAGTACATATACACACAGTACATAGATACACAGTACATAGACACACAGTACATAGAAACACAGTATATAGACACACAGTATATAGACACACAGTACATAGACACACAGTACATAGACACATAATATATAGACACAGAAATCACATAGTATATAGTTAATACCTGCAAAAAATAATAGTGACGCATGCATACAATAATACCACAAAGTTATTCCTGCATAGAACACCAGTGATACGTAGCAACCACATAGTATTCACACAGTAAAAGTCCATTGGTGGAACTTGACGCCGTTTCGAGAAGAAAAAATGTTTTCCTTCCCGCGACGTTTAGGATTCATATTTTGCATGTCACGTTTAACATTTTTAGTTTGCCTCGTCATGTACAAGCGGTCATTGTAGTTTAAATGTAAAAAAAAAGTGACAAAAAAAATGATAAAAATACTGATATCTGGAGATCATTATCATTTTTTTGTCACTTTTTACAAAAATATACACTTATTTCTAATTTACACTATTCTTAATCCAAATTTATTCAATTTTATTTTCTGTTTTTTTATGATTTTTTTTTATGAAAGCGTGTTTGTTAAGTTTTTTAAACTATTATTTATTTTTCATTTATTAGTTAAAAATTTTTAACCTTTTTTCTCGGATTATTGCATTGTCATCGACCTTTGACAGGTGTGCAAAGTTTGAATTAAATCTGATCATTCAAAGTAGAACAAAATCGAGCTCAAACGGGTCGGTTACATACAGGTGAAGTTAATAAAAGCGTGATAATTAGATACATTTATCGACGATATTCATCATAAACAATTACCCAATTGGCTAATCTATCTAAATATATAGAAAATCCAGTGTCATGATGTTTGTGCACGAAGAACTCCGAAACTACTCAACCGATTTCAATGAAACGTTGGCTTTTATATATAATTTGGTTCAACTTGAGAGATAGGATTTATATTTCGAATAATGGCCTCAATATTTGCTTATTACATGATTGCCGATGTTGATTATTGTTAAAGGTCGCTAGTCGCTAGTAAACCCTCAGATGCAGTCAGTGTGCTGTCGTTTATGGCTGTCATACAACACAGACACTCATTATTGTATCACCTCACCACAGCAACAGAAATAGCGATCTTGGGCCTTCGGTGAGTTCATTATAGTTCAGCTAATTGTTTTACTTTTTCAGGCAAACGAACAGGTGGGTGACCTGATGTTAATTGGTCACCACCGTCCATAGACACCAACAGCAGGGTAGTCGAGAGTGTGTTACCAGGCTGTTTTTTGAGAGAAAGAGAGGGAGGGGGAAGAGGAGAAGGGAAGGGAAGGGGAGGCGGGCCTCCAGCGCTTTCACTGACTGAACGGAACGCAACCATACAAGCACTATTACTTCACGTCGGTTTTCTATAAGAGGGTGGTACTACCCCGGACGAGCCGACCCATTCATGCTGAAACCAATAATAGTTTCAGCGTGGCTCTACCACCTATGAAGATACTTTAATAAGTGTTTATGCTTCTCTGCGCCTGGGACAGACGACTTTATAGCAGCACGAGCTTGCCCAATACCCGTGCCACCCTCTCCTCCTTCCCAGCAGGACCCACAGGAGAGACAAGTCAGTACATCTGGTGCTGGTTTGGTCGCAGGCACCTAGCTCATGCCTAAGCAGAGGCACCGTTCCCGGTTTATTATCAGTTTTCCTTCTATTCAAAGTCTAGATGTACCATGGCTACATTCAATATCCCAAGCAGCCAATGAGAGGAGCTAGCCTTGGACCGTGCTAAATGTTGTCGCCGAATTCACGAAGGCCAATCAAAGCACGATACGATCTGGCTTCGGCAATTGAAAGAAAAATGCACAAAGCGTGTTTGTTTAGTTTTTTAAATTATTATTTATTTTTAATTTTTTAGTTAATTTTTTAAAACTTTTTTTCGGATTGTCGCATTGCCATCGACCTTTGACAGGTGTGCAAAGTTTGAATTAAATCTGATCGTTGAAAGTAGGATAAAATCGAGCTTAAACGGGTCGGTTACATATAGGTGAAGCTAATAAAAGCGTGATAATTAGATACATTTATCGACGATATTTATCCTAAACAATTACCCAATTGGCTAATCTATCTAAATCTATAGAAAATCCAGTGTCATGATGTTTGTGCACGAAGAACTCCGAAACTACTCAACCGATTTTAATGAAACGTTGGCTTTTATATATAATTTGGTTCAACTTGAGAGATAGGATTTATATTTCGAATAATGGCCTCAATATTTGCTTATTACATGATTGGCGATGTTGATTATTGTTAAAGGTCGCTAGTCGCAAACCCTCAGATGCAGTCAGTGTGCTGTCGTTCATGGCTGTCATACAACACAGACACTCATTATTATATCACCTCACCACAGCAACAGAAATAGTGATCTTTGGCCTTCGGTGAGTACTTTATAATTCAGCTTTATAATAAGCTAATAGTTCAGCTAATTGTTTTACTTTTTCAGGCAAACGAACAGGTGGGTGACCTGATGTTAAGTGGTCACCACCGTCCATAGACACCAGGGGTAGTTGAGAGTGTGTTACCAGCCTGTTTTTTGAGAGAAAGAGAGGGAGGGGGAAGAGGAGAAGGGAAGGGAAGGGGAGGCGGGCCTCCGGCGCTTTCACTGACTGAACGGAACGCAACAATACAAGCACTGTTACTTCACGTCGGTTTTCTATGAGAGGGTGGTAGTACCCCGGCCGAGCCAACCCATTCATGCTGAAACCAATAATAGTTTCAGCGTGGCTCTACCACCTATAAAGATACTTTAATAAGTGTTTATGCTTCTCTGCGCCTGGGACAGACGACTTTATAGCAGCACGAGCTTGCCCAATACCCGTGCCACCCTCTCCTCCTTCCCAGCAGGACCCACAGGAGAGACAAGTCAGTACATCTGGTGCTGGTTTGGTCGCAGGCACCTAGCTCATGCCTAAGCAGAGGCACCGTTCCCGGTTTATTATCAGTTTTCCTTCTATTCAAAGTCTAGATGTACCATGGCTACATTCAATATCCCAAGCAGCCAATGAGAGGAGCTAGCCTTGGACCGTGCTAAATGTTGTCGCCGAATTCACGAAGGCCAATCAAAGCACGATACGATCTGGCTTCGGCAATTGAAAGAAAAATGCACGAGGCGTCACGAGCAGGCCTCCTACCCCCGTCCACCTGGGGGTAAAAATGTGCATACATGCCGAATTTGCGGCCGAGCGATTCGTTCCCGGATCGGTCTTATCAGCCATTTACGAAAGTGCTGCCAGAATGCTACTTAAATTATCTATTACAGATGTAAAGGCCTATGATGATGATGCTCCTCAACTCCTACGACCACAATACACAGGAAGTATACCTCTGATTGTCCTGCACGTGCTCCCCTGGCAATGCTGAAGAGTAAGAAATTTGTTACCGCTGTAATATTCCACATAAATTGAAACTCGCAGTGACAAATAGTGTATTCGATCGATGAAATAAAAAATACTCTTCAGGTTTTCTCCACCAAAATATGCAAAAGTATCAACAGCGGTAAAGGAAAATAAATCGCGAACCGCTTACTTCATACACTCGTTCTTATTCCGAGGCAATATTAATGATGTTAGCGACACCATCTCCGCCTCGACACCTATTTATAAAAGCTTACCTGAATGGCGATGTTGATTATTGTTAAAGGTCGCTAGTCGCAAACCCTCAGATGCAGTCAGTGTGCTGTCGTTCATGGCTGTCATACAACACAGACACTCATTATTATATCACCTCACCACAGCAACAGAAATAGTGATCTTTGGCCTTCGGTGAGTACTTTATAATTCAGCTTTATAATAAGCTAATAGTTCAGCTAATTGTTTTACTTTTTCAGGCAAACGAACAGGTGGGTGACCTGATGTTAAGTGGTCACCACCGTCCATAGACACCAGGGGTAGTTGAGAGTGTGCAAGGTATTAAATTATAATGAAAGAATTATTTAACTCGTTTAGGATTCATATTTTGCATGTCACGTTTAACATTTTTAGTTTGCCTCGTCATGTACAAGCGGTCATTGTAGTTTAAATGTAAAAAAAAAGTGACAAAAAAAATGATAAAAATACTGATATCTGGAGATCATTATCATTTTTTTGTCACTTTTTACAAAAATATACACTTATTTCTAATTTACACTATTCTTAATCCAAATTTATTCAATTTTATTTTCTGTTTTTTTATGATTTTTTTTTATGAAAGCGTGTTTGTTAAGTTTTTTAAACTATTATTTATTTTTCATTTATTAGTTAAAAATTTTTAACCTTTTTTCTCGGATTATTGCATTGTCATCGACCTTTGACAGGTGTGCAAAGTTTGAATTAAATCTGATCATTCAAAGTAGAACAAAATCGAGCTCAAACGGGTCGGTTACATACAGGTGAAGTTAATAAAAGCGTGATAATTAGATACATTTATCGACGATATTCATCATAAACAATTACCCAATTGGCTAATCTATCTAAATATATAGAAAATCCAGTGTCATGATGTTTGTGCACGAAGAACTCCGAAACTACTCAACCGATTTCAATGAAACGTTGGCTTTTATATATAATTTGGTTCAACTTGAGAGATAGGATTTATATTTCGAATAATGGCCTCAATATTTGCTTATTACATGATTGCCGATGTTGATTATTGTTAAAGGTCGCTAGTCGCTAGTAAACCCTCAGATGCAGTCAGTGTGCTGTCGTTTATGGCTGTCATACAACACAGACACTCATTATTGTATCACCTCACCACAGCAACAGAAATAGCGATCTTGGGCCTTCGGTGAGTTCATTATAGTTCAGCTAATTGTTTTACTTTTTCAGGCAAACGAACAGGCCGCTTACTTCATACACTCGTTCTTATTCCGAGGCAATATTAATGATGTTAGCGACACCATCTCCGCCTCGACACCTATTTATAAAAGCTTACCTGAAAATATCCCTTGTGAAAAGCACATTATTAAGTCTATAATGAAATAGGCTTAACGTAATGTCGGTGGCAATTTTCTTTTAAGAGTGGTTTTCATGAATTCTATGCTTAATATCCACTTATATACAATATTATATATTAAAATAGAGAGACGAAGAGCGCATATTTACTACACTATACATAACACTCAAATGTATTTGAGCTCTTATCTACACACTTAAAACTTTCACTTCTCAATAGTAAAAGCGATAAACTAAGAGAATTTTTTAAAATTGTAGCACAGCAAAGTGACTACACTATGCCTGATGGTGAAAACAGTACAATCCACCCTTCACCGGTCGCCGCGGTCATGTCGGACTGCGTAAATGTCTAATCTGTTTACGCTGTTTCAGCGTGGCTCTACCACCTATGAAGATACTTTAATAAGTGTTTATGCTTCTCTGCGCCTGGGACAGACGACTTTATAGCAGCACGAGCTTGCTCAATACCCGTGCCACCTTCTCCTCCTTCCCAGCAGGACCCACAGGAGAGACAAGTCAGTACATCTGGTGCTGGTTTGGTCGCAGGCACCTAGCTCATGCCTAAGCAGAGGCACCGTTCCGGGTTTATATCAGTTTTCCTTCTATTCAAAGTCTAGGTGTACCATGGCTACATTCAATATCCCAAGCAGCCAATGTGAGGAGCTAGCCTTGGACCGTGCTAAATGGTGTCACCGAATTCACGAAGGCCAATCAAAGCACGATACGATATGGTTTCGGCAATTGGAAGAAAAACGCACGAGGCGTCACAAGCAGGCCTCCTACCCCCGTCCACCTGGGGGTAAAAATGTGCATACTTGCCGAATTTGCGGCCGAGCGATTCGTTCCCGGATTGGTCTTATCAACCATTTACGAAAGTGCTGCCAGAATGCTACTTAAATTATCTATTACAGATGTAAAGGCCTATAATGATGATGATGCTCCTCAACTCCTACGACCATAATACACAGGAAGTATACCTCTGATTGTCCTGCACGTGCTCCCCTGGCAATGCTAAACAGTAACAAATTTGTTACTGCTGTAATATTTCCACATAAATTGAAACTCGCAGTGACAAATAGAGTATTTAATCGATGAAATTCAAAATACTCTTCAGGGCTTCCCCACCAAATTATGCAAAAGTATCAACAGCGGTAAAGGAAAATAAATCGCGAACCGCTTACTTCATACACTCGTTCTTATTCCGAGGCAATATTAATGATGTTAGCGACACCATCTCCGCCTCGACACCTATTTATAAAAGCTTATCTGAAAATATCCCTTGTGAAAAGCACATTATTAAGTCTATAATGAAATAGACTTAATGTAATGTCGGTGGCAATTTTCTTTTAAGAGTGGTTTTCATGAATTCTATGCTTAATATCCACTTACATACAATATTATATATTAAAAGAGAGAGGCGAAGAACGCATATTTACTACACTATACATAACACTCAAATGTGCTTGAGCTCTTATCTACAACATCACTTAAAACATCGATATATCGTAAACTTTCACTTCTCAATAATAAAAGCGATAAACTAAGAGATTTTTTTTTAATTGTAGCACAGCAAAGTGACTGCACTATACCTGATGGTGAGCACAGTACAATCCAAAAACAATGGCGACTACCTAGAGACACACCATCACTCACCGGTCGCCGCGGTCATGTCGGACTGCGTATATGTCTAATCACGTTACACTTGAAAGACCCTACGTTATAGGAAGGAGAGAACACACTGGTCGGAAGAATGTTCCACAGCTTCACAATACGGCAAAGACAAAATGTTGCGAACTTTTTACTTCATGCCCAGATAGGATTTACCATGAAACTGGGACTCTGAAGCCCAGCGCGCGTGGTTCGGTTATAAAAGGAAGAGGAAGGGATTAAATTAAATAGCTCTTTAAAACACAAGCCTTCATACAGACAGTAGAACACGCTCAGTGAGGCAATGTCTCTGCGCAACTGAAGCGGCTGTATAAAATCTTTAATGTCTGCACCATTAACAATGCGAACAGCTCGTCTCTGCCACCTATCCAGGGTATCTAGTAGGTATTTGACGAAACCGTCCCAGAGGTGCGAACGGTATTCCACGTTTTAATACAACCGCTGGAATACCGTCCGGACCACTAGCCTTCCGGACATCGAGCGATCGCAGTTGTTTAAGAACGTTACGCTTCCTGATTTTTTAATATAAAACTAGTGGTCGACATTCGACTAATTAAAAGAGAGAGGCGAAGAACGCATATTTACTACACTATACATAACACTCAAATGTGCTTGAGCTCTTATCTACAACATCACTTAAAACATCGATATATCGTAAACTTTCACTTCTCAATAATAAAAGCGATAAACTAAGAGATTTTTTTTTAATTGTAGCACAGCAAAGTGACTGCACTATACCTGATGGTGAGCACAGTACAATCCAAAAACAATGGCGACTACCTAGAGACACACCATCACTCACCGGTCGCCGCGGTCATGTCGGACTGCGTATATGTCTAATCACGTTACACTTGAAAGACCCTACGTTATAGGAAGGAGAGAACACACTGGTCGGAAGAATGTTCCACAGCTTCACAATACGGCAAAGACAAAATGTTGCGAACTTTTTACTTCATGCCCAGATAGGATTTACCATGAAACTGGGACTCTGAAGCCCAGCGCGCGTGGTTCGGTTATAAAAGGAAGAGGAAGGGATTAAATTAAATAGCTCTTTAAAACACAAGCCTTCATACAGACAGTAGAACACGCTCAGTGAGGCAATGTCTCTGCGCAACTGAAGCGGCTGTATAAAATCTTTAATGTCTGCACCATTAACAATGCGAACAGCTCGTCTCTGCCACCTATCCAGGGTATCTAGTAGGTATTTGACGAAACCGTCCCAGAGGTGCGAACGGTATTCCACGTTTTAATACAACCGCTGGAATACCGTCCGGACCGCAAGCCTTCCGGACATCGAGCGATCGCATTTGTTTAAAAACGTCACGCTTCCTGAATTTTTAATATAAATTATACGGAATATTAAAAGCCACTATTAAGACAGTATACAGTTATACATTACACAACTGTAATGTTTATAATTCTTATTTATAATATTTCTTATTAAAAATATTATTAATATTTCTATTTAAATATCCAGTATAAACATTATTGATGTTTTTGCTTTAATAAGACCAAAGAGAATAATTCTTATTTCAATGGTTCCATAAATTTACTAAAGATAAATTATTGGTCAATTAATTAATAAAGTATATTATGAATTTACATATTATATTATTATAAAATTAATCCACAATTTAATCAGATTTCAAAGGGCATATCAGGCACGCAACGTCAGTCATGTAAAAGATATTGAAAATGTAAGTGGAACGTAAGAGTAAAATGACGGATGTCAACATGTCTTTTTTATTTACATGTGTGTATATGTTGTGTAAGATTCAAGCAGTAGTGTGAATAATTTATATTTTAATTAATTTAATATGCTTGCAATGTATTTTATATTTAAAAAAATAGCTTTCTGCATTTCTCCGTTTAACTTTAACTATGCCAAATTTCAAGTTCATCCGATCGCACAATTTGCTTAAAAAGGGGTACAAAGTTTTGGCTTCACGTATTAATATATA
>MU159252.1:185146-242957 GCA_015888305.1 Antheraea pernyi | reverse complement strand
TAAATGTATATTTTTGTAAAAAGTGACAAAAAAATGATAAAAACACTGATATCTGGAGGTGCTGATATCAACAGTGACGCATGTTAATATCAGCACCTTCAGATATCAAGATTGTTATCATATATATAGGATAAAGAAATCTTCGATACATCGTACTGTAAATGTATTCATCTCATTCTATTACAATAAAGTTTAAATAAATAAAAAATAAAGGAACGAAAAAGAAACGAAAGTACTAAAAAAATCATCAGGATAATTGGCAAATTGTATAGTTTGATCTAATTTGAGAGATAGGATAATCTATTGTAATAAACCAACGTATAGTCAGTCTGTCAGGAAATCCAATTAACACTCTGTGAGCACTGTGACTATTTATCTGAGTACAGCTTCGCCCTACAATAACTTTGACATAGAAATGAATCTCCGATTAAAGAAAGACGTCTTGCCTTTTATAGGCCGAACACTCTAATAGGGTGGCGCTAGTGTTAATGTTCCGGTCGCGTATCGGACCTATTGTAGCGGTGCCGGAAGCGGATGTTTAAATCATTTGAATATCATTTTAGCGTATAAAAATATTATAAAGGCCATATTAAATCATTATATTAATAATATAGAAATCAGTTTTTCATTATTAATTAAATGATTGTCAATGTTGATTATTGTTATTAATTGTAAGTTCCACCACATATGTGCAAATGTTTTATTAATAACTGACCCACAGGAACGCTACCTAATCTTTTTATATGAATAAAATGATATAGATTTCGATTTTTTTTATTATTATTTATTAGAAACAGTCCTTAAAAATTATCACAACAGCATAATTTAAAACAGACTATATATATATACAACGATATATATATACAACTATATACAACGATGTGTATTTTCTTGCCGTGTAGAAGTGGGGCAAGCGATTTGGTGTGCATGAACAGAACAACGCAGACGAAATCGCATGTATCAGTGAACTAAATACAATATTCATTTACCTAAGTAATAAGGTTATTGTTTAGGTAATATTGTGTACAAAAAGGGGTTGTACAAGTATTACGTACGCAGATCTTTCCCACTAGTCAGCAAAAGTACGCAAAGCTTAAACCCCTATCGTGCTTAGTAAATAATAAATACTGCTGACGTAATCATCACTTAGTATTCCCTATGTCATCAGAAATAAGAGACCCACCACTACCCTTTAGTGCTTATGTAATACTACACCCCAAAGAAAATGCAATAAATATAGATTAAAAGAAAACATTTGCCGTGCTATTACAAAAACAGTTAAATACGTATTAAATACTTGGTTTAAAAAAGTTTCCTAATAAATGCACCGCGCTCGCCCGAGGCAAGTTCGCGTTATCCTTTTTCACAAGTCCAACCTAACGTACCTAAAGCGAGACAAATGAGCAAGATAGCGAACATTCAGCGACAGCGGTGCATTTAATACGAGACCTTTTTTAATCCAGGGTTCAATACGTATTTAACTTTTTTGTAATAACACATGTTTTAAAAACATTTGTTATTGACTACGTCCGGTACCGCTACGATACACTCAAGAGGCGAGACTGCAACGCCACCTTAACATTAATACTAACGCCACCAGATTAGATACATCAATTCTTTAGAAATTCTTTGAAATAAGAATAATTAAATCGAATTAATATATTACTTAAATAACGATAATTTGATCGTTATTACAAATTTTTTATTACTAAAATATTTTGAGCAAATTTGAGTAAATAGTAATTGCTTTGACTTCCACAGTTTGTCACATAAAAGTGCAATATGGCAGCGGTTGAAAGGTGAAGCTCTGCTCGGATAAGTAGTCACAGTGTACCTACAGGGTGGTAATTGGTATTCTTGACCACATCGACTATACGTATTTTCTACATTTTTAAACACTTTGGACGATAAATTTGTAGTTCGCGCAAGTAGAGCCACGAGTAGAAGCTAGAATATTATAAAGAAAAATTGCGTCAAAACATTTTCCCCGAAGGTCCGATGCTGTAGGCGTTTATGAAATTTGAACATTGAGAAAAAAATATAATTTATACCGACAGAAAACACGAAAAATGATTTCCAAAAGAAATATGAAATGTGGTAATAAATTACGAAAGGTATAGAAATTCTATTAGGTGTTTAAATTTGGCAGTATAAAATAAACGGTGCGAAATGGGATGGAGTTTATGAATCTGATTGGTTGCCATCTTCTAGTTGGGATCGTTTCAATGAAGTAACAAGATATCACCATCTTCTTAGATCTTTCCAGTGAGTTTTTATGGCAAATTAGAATCCATGCTCTATGATATTATTTCGCATCCAATTCACTTGTGCACAATGACCATAGTATTACATAAAACACTATAAATATTACAAAATGTGTAACACAAGATTATGAATAAAATATAAAATCCACTACACGACATTCCGAGATCCCGCCAAAAAATCGGGTTCAATTCTGAGCGTGTTTACTATCTTGGATATATACTATCTTGGAGTACAACGTCCTTTAACATAATGTTTGTTACATTAATCACGTATAATGTCGATGCAGTCAGGAATGCCAATAAACACTTCGTAGACACTGTCACTATTTATTTGGCTAGAGCTTCGCCTTACAGTAACTTCCACATAGGAGTGCGTGCAGATCAGCGACATCTTGCCCTTTATATGCTGAACTCCCACCAATGTAGTCTCACACCGGGGTGAATAATGAATAGCCAACCAATAGCGTTCGAGGTCATTAGTACCACCCCCGATAAAGTCTATAGCACGGTATCGCAGGTCAATAGTGGTTCCACGGGTGGCGTTGTAGTCTCGCCTCTCGGGTATGTTATAGCGGTACCGGACGTAGTCATTAACAATTAGGTTGGATTGCGGTAAAATACTAAAATCTATAAAGTATAATAAAATCACTTCCCTTGCCTTCACAAGACAACTCAAAATCAAAATCACTTTATTCAATTTAGGCCCTAAGAAGGCACTCATGAACGTCAAAGAGAAGAACCGGCAAGAAACTCGATCTGGTTTATCTTTTTAACAAATATATATATTATAATATTTAGAATAATAATATATTCTATATAATAGTAAATGTGGGGTAAAACATACACCCTGTATTGAACTTGTAAATGTCGAAGTATTTCAGACGTATGTCCTATGAGATCAACTTTTAGGCAATTCAGTTCATCAAAATCGAGCTTCGTAAATCTTGTCACATGAACATTTTTTTTTGAAGTGAAAAGTTCTTCAGCCGTGTTGAGCGATATTTTTGGCAGGAGATACATTTATAATTTCCCGCCATGACATGCTAATAAGGGTGACCGGTCGTATTATGCTTGTATAGGACCCAGTGTATATCTAATATTGTTATTTTGTACTACGATTGTGCATCCTATCAAATATTAATTAAGTTTTTCTTGGAGACTATGAGCTGCTTCAAGGGAAAAATAAATAGGTTACTTAAGGGTCGGCAACGCGCATGTAACGCTTCTGATGTTGCAGGCTTCCATAGGCTGCGGTGACCGCTTTTCATCAGGCGGCCCGCATGCTTGTTTGCTACCGTCGTAGTATAAAAAAAAATCAACGAACTCCTGCGAACACTCATAATGATATAATTGTAAGGATATTTACTGACCTAATTGAATAACTTCAGTCAAATAAAATACCGAGCATTGTACTATTCATTTGAGTCTTTCGTTAATACCAAAATACTTAACACAGTAATAGCTAATTGAATATGTGTGTACACATCAGTTATAGTCCGCTAATAAATCTGAAAGCACGAGTACTGTAACCGCGGATTAACGCTCGAGCCAAAACTGGGATTAAGCTGAGAATATGTTACACCGTCGCGTAATACACTCATATTACAACGCGTATTACAACAAAAACTAAAAGTTCTATGTCCGTCTTATGAAAATTACAATACGAAAAAGGATTTCACATAACGCGGTTTGCCGTAGAAGTTGACTGGTAAAAATCGTCACGTAAGGAAAAATCGTTATACCCCTCCGTGCTACTTTCTCTCTCTCTCTCTCTCTCTCTCTTTGTCTTTCTATTTTATTCTAGTGCGTGTAACAGTTATATGTATTTAGGATTGTATATATAATTTATAATTCACTATTCTGTATCTAGCTTTGAATAAATGAATATATTCCTTAAAATTCGAAATGAAAATTTTTGATTTAAATTCGTTTCTGTCATGAATTTAAAACTTAAATAGGCTACAGACGAGTAGGAGAAGGTTATAATTAACTGTATATTGTAGAAAATTCGTTGATTTAGTACGCAGGGAGCCAACTACCGTGTGCCACGAGTGTGGCGTTGAACCGGACACCGCGCAGCACACACTGTCTGAGTTCGCTGCATGACAGGAGCAACGCCGCACTCTGGTCGCGGCAGTGGGGTGAGATCTCTTGTTGCCGAGCGTGGTGAAAGCCTTGCTCGACAGCGAGGATCTATGGAATGTTCTGGCCTCCTTCTGCAAGCAATTCGTCTCGCCTCTAAACGGCCCTCTCCACCAACGGAGGACCTTCAGGAGGAGGCGGCAGTTTGCCCGCCTTCTCCCGCTACCCGAGACGGCCGGTGCGTACACACACCTCCTGATAAGACGGGGCCTGAGGGCGGCGTTTTCTACCGCTGGGCCACCCGCTGGAACGGCACGATGAAGTCTGTAGAGTTCTTGTGTCGCCCCAACTATAGCGGCCGATGTACACCGTGGGGTTTTAGTCCATACAAGTCGGACATAACCCACTCTCTCCCCCGGGAGGGTTTTGTATCCATAATGGATTTCCCCACGCAGAAAAAAGTACCCTCGTGGATTTAAAAAAAAAATTAAATCTATGAAGGTCGCTAAATATTTTTTACATTGATGTAAAATACGATATAGTCAATTTCTATTTCAGATTAACGTAAAATGTGGGCAGGATTTCGACTGTGATTGATGGATGAATGTACGTTCGCATTTTCAATATGAATTCTATGATAATAAATAGTTTGATTTTAAAATACAAACAAATAATGAAAGAGCATATAGTACCATCTGTTGGACGGTAATTATAACTCTGATATGTCCGATTACATTAGATTAATCTGGGTGTAATTTACAATACAAACCATTTAACGTACATAAATTAGTATTGTTATAATTTATATACGTTTTTGTTTTAATATTCATGAAAATTTTGATAAGTAACGTGGCAGAACCGTATGCATCCATGCTAACATTATAAATGCGAATATCTTTGTTTGTAACTTACACTTTCACACCTTAACTACTCAACTATTGAACTCAAGTGAATGTATTAAATCCATTTACTTATCTACTTTTTATGTCGTACTTAAGTCGCATCGTCATTAAAATTACAATAACTTGAACTGATTTTAATTAAACAAAGACTAAATGTTACTCAAGGATATGCTTTCTTGGTTTTATCGTGAATGCAGTACTTTAGCAGTGATGTGTGTTCTAACGAACAGACAGACATTTCTAAAAACGATTGAATAGTATTTCATTACTTATTCTGAGACACCTTTTTTTTTCAAGTGGGGAAAATCCTGCATAGGATACGCCTTCAGCTGTCGGGGGACAGGGCCAATAGCTGGAGGGTGATCTCTATCGCTCTCTATCGCTTGTTCCGCTTTCGCTTCCACGCTCAGATCAGGTGGAACGTGACAATTAGTCATGCTTTTTTGTGCGTGCAGCCGGGGTTCATCGATTAATAAGTCGTTATCACGTCAAAAAATTAAAAAACACAAATTAGACTTAACTCCGCTAAAGCCTAAATAAACAATTTTTAAAATTCATGTTACACATATGGACATTTTCCTTATGCAGGCAGCAATATAGGTCGTTCAACTTCCTTTTGTATCGGCTTAGCTCTGCAAAAGGAAGTTGAACGACCTATATTGCTGCCTGCATAAGGAAAATGTCCATATGTGTAACATGAATTTTAAAAATTGTTTATTTAGGCTTTAGCGGAGTTAAGTCTAATTTGTGTTTTTTAATTTTTTGACGTGATAACGACTTATTAATCGATGAACCCCGGCTGCACGCACAAAAAAGCATGACTAATTGTCACGTTCCACCTGATCTGAGCGTGGAAGCGAAAGCGGAACAAGCGATAGAGAGCGATAGAGATCACCCTCCAGCTATTGGCCCTGTCCCCCGACAGCTGAAGGCGTATCCTATGCAGGATTTTCCCCACTTGAAAAAAAAAGGTGTCTCAGAATAAGTAATGAAATACTATTCAATCGTTTTTAGAAATGTCTGTCTGTTCGTTAGAACACACATCACTGCTAAAGTACTGCATTCACGATAAAACCAAGAAAGCATATCCTTGAGTAACATTTAGTCTTTGTTTAATTAAAATCAGTTCAAGTTATTGTAATTTTAATGACGATGCGACTTAAGTACGACATAAAAAGTAGATAAGTAAATGGATTTAATACATTCACTTGAGTTCAATAGTTGAGTAGTTAAGGTGTGAAAGTGTAAGTTACAAACAAAGATATTCGCATTTATAATGTTAGCATGGATGCATACGGTTCTGCCACGTTACTTATCAAAATTTTCATGAATATTAAAACAAAAACGTATATAAATTATAACAATACTAATTTATGTACGTTAAATGGTTTGTATTGTAAATTACACCCAGATTAATCTAATGTAATCGGACATATCAGAGTTATAATTACCGTCCAACAGATGGTACTATATGCTCTTTCATTATTTGTTTGTATTTTAAAATCAAACTATTTATTATCATAGAATTCATATTGAAAATGCGAACGTACATTCATCCATCAATCACAGTCGAAATCCTGCCCACATTTTACGTTAATCTGAAATAGAAATTGACTATATCGTATTTTACATCAATGTAAAAAATATTTAGCGACCTTCATAGATTTAATTTTTTTTTTAAATCCACGAGGGTACTTTTTTCTGCGTGGGGAAATCCATTATGGATACAAAACCCTCCCGGGGGAGAGAGTGGGTTATGTCCGACTTGTATGGACTAAAACCCCACGGTGTACATCGGCCGCTATAGTTGGGGCGACACAAGAACTCTACAGACTTCATCGTGCCTTTCCAGCGGGTGGCCCAGCGGTAGAAAACGCCGCCCTCAGGCCCCGTCTTATCAGGAGACTGCCGTGTGTGTATGCACCGGCCGTCTCGGGTAGCGGGAGAAGGCGGGCAAACTGCCGCCTCCTCCTGCAGGTCCTCCGTTGGTGGAGAGGGCCGTTTAGAGGCGAGACGAATTGCTTGCAGAAGGAGGCCAGAACATTCCATAGATACTCGCTGTCGAGCAAGGCTTTCACCACGCTCGGCAACAAGAGATCTCACCCCACTGCCGCGACCAGAGTGCGGCGTTGCTCCTGTCATGCAGCGAACTCAGACAGTGTGTGCTGCGCGGTGTCCGGTTCAACGCCACACTCGTGGCACACGGTAGTTGGCTCCCTGCGTACTAAATCAACGAATTTTCTACAATATACAGTTAATTATAACCTTCTCCTACTCGTCTGTAGCCTATTTAAGTTTTAAATTCATGACAGAAACGAATTTAAATCAAAAATTTTCATTTCGAATTTTAAGGAATATATTCATTTATTCAAAGCTAGATACAGAATAGTGAATTATAAATTATATATACAATCCTAAATACATATAACTGTTACACGCACTAGAATAAAATAGAAAGACAAAGAGAGAGAGAGAGAGAGAGAGAGAAAGTAGCACGGAGGGGTATAACGATTTTTCCTTACGTGACGATTTTTACCAGTCAACTTCTACGGCAAACCGCGTTATGTGAAATCCTTTTTCGTATTGTAATTTTCATAAGACGGACATAGAACTTTTAGTTTTTGTTGTAATACGCGTTGTAATATGAGTGTATTACGCGACGGTGTAACATATTCTCAGCTTAATCCCAGTTTTGGCTCGAGCGTTAATCCGCGGTTACAGTACTCGTGCTTTCAGATTTATTAGCGGACTATAACTGATGTGTACACACATATTCAATTAGCTATTACTGTGTTAAGTATTTTGGTATTAACGAAAGACTCTCAAATGAATAGTACAATGCTCGGTATTTTATTTGACTGAAGTTATTCAATTAGGTCAGTAAATATCCTTACAATTATATCATTATGAGTGTTCGCAGGAGTTCGTTGATTTTTTTTTATACTACGACGGTAGCAAACAAGCATGCGGGCCGCCTGATGAAAAGCGGTCACCGCAGCCTATGGAAGCCTGCAACATCAGAAGCGTTACATGCGCCCTTAAGTAACCTATTTATTTTCCCCTTAAAGCACCCCATACTGTAGTCTCCAAGAAAAACTTCAGCATGAAGCTCATTCCACAACCGGATCATTCGTGGAAGAAAACTCCTTTGGAACCGGACCGTCCGTGATGAGTTTTGAGTTTTTCTTTTATATTACACTGTACTTACCTCACTAGGAAGACGATAAAGAGAAAAAACTAAGTCGTGGTGATTATTGCGAATGAGATGAGATATTTGTAAGACAACTCTTTCGTAATATCTTTAATTTCCTCTCTTATAAAATAAATACAGTGTGTGATACAATTTATCATTCTCATTTTTGGCTCGGTGATTAAAGACTCGATGCTCACAGACCTCCTGTTAATAGACACGTCGCTTGTAGTTTCACTACATATTATAAAATAAAGTTCTCTGTCATGTCCTCTCTGTCTGTCCGCCATAAACTCAAAAACTACGGAACGGAATTTCAGTTGTTTAGGTTTTGTGTATATTGGTTGAAATATAACGATAATTGTTGGAAATATCGGAAACAGTCAAGCCGTGTTTGTGTGTGCTCTAGTGAATGCAAGAAATTGAGATTTAAAATTGGACCCGATAGGTAGCGCTGAATGAATGAATACTTTATTGCACTCTTTGTTTGTACACTGGTGAGCTTAATGCTATAAAACATTTTCTTCCAGCTAACCAGCGGTATTGTTGTTAATCAAATGGTTTTGTAGGTAGTGTATATACAGAGGTCAAATATATAAATAAATAAAATAAATGAATAATAACATAAATATTAGTACATATACGATAAAACATATATACAGACTTACATACAAATATATACAATAAACAAAGATAATAATTATACATATATAAATACAGCAAAAATTAATTATAAATACAAACTGTAAAATCACAGACATTCTGCCTCCTGTTTCTCAAATAAATAACGGTGTAGTTGGATTCTGAAGTTATGGATTTCTGCGCTGCGGTCTGATTGTAGGTTTATTTTAATTATCAGGGTGGGACAGCGTTCGTGGTACCCCCTAGTATTCCATATTACGCTATGAAATTGTTGCTAAAATACGCGAAGGCAACACAACAAAGAGAAATGAGATCCTTTTTCGAACTTTTACTGTTCAACTACATTTTTGTACAGCTGTCATTCTCATAGAATTACAGAATTACAGTCCGTCCTTGCTCCTTATGAAATCAGTTCGCAGCTGCGATACGCCAATATGTGCGTTCCTCTCCAGCTAGCGAGATGGCGCCGGGATATTTTTTTCCGAACTGATTAACCGCTGGCCTTTATGGTGAGTGTTTATGGGACTTAGGTGATTGATAACATGCTCAAAGGTGGCAAAGTCGCCGAATCTAGGTTTGATCTGTTGCGTGAAATATGATTTCCCTTGAATGCTTTGTTTTTACCCAAAACGCTCGACTCATATGTCTGCCGCATCTGTGGGTATGTTCTACATCGTGCCCGGCTGACTGGTGCCAATATTTTTAACTTCATAGAATTTATACCTACAACTAGCATGTACATTATCATTTCCTCATAACTTAACATGAACTTACACAACACAGAATATGCCTCGCTGTCCACAACAGTATCCCATCACAATTATCCTCTTTTAGTTTGTTGCTTTTCAGGATGAAACATACGCTACTTTATAGAGAGACACAGGCTGTTATCACAGTGGTGAGTAGCGATAGATTAATAATTTTCGAAGGCGTTGATTTTAGGTATCGTTTTTTTTTACCCTTACCATCGGTTCCATTTCAAAAACCTTCAATATTTTTAAATTAATGAACTACTCGTTCGGTTGAGTTCGGTTGTGAGCGCAACGCGCGACAGTATTTGACGGGTTTCGAAATTTGATTCTTGATTCTTATCTATAAAAATTAAAACTACAAGTATATCTTCAATTAATACAAATTCATTGAAGCTCTAAGAAACTACAGTTAAAAAAAAACCACGTGTTCAACGATTAGTTTTCTCTTGTCCTAGAGTGGTAGGGCGTCCGGTGTGGTTACACATGCGTGCTCAGTAGAACGTGGAGGAAGCTGGCATGTATTAGATAATTAGTAAATAAAATATCTTTTTTAAATTACGTATATTCATTTTAGAGTTAAAGTCGATTAACCATCTATTAATGTTTATAGATGTCAGGGCATAGAAAAATTGGATTTTATTGACATGACAATAAATGATAATTTGAACTAACACATAAAACCTACAAGAATGGCACTTAAATATCTTATCATCTTGATGACAACTTTTCAACATTATACCAGCGAGACCGGCGGACGTTGTACCGTCCTGACAATAAAAAAATCTCGACAAACTATATACCTACACCTTCCTCCTGAATCACTTTATCTATTGGCGAAAACGGCAATAAATCTCGTTCAGTAGTTTTTGAGTTTATCGCGAACAGACAGACGTGACAGAGGAATTTGTTTTATATGTAATGATTTTTTTTATATCATGGGAGGCAAACGAACTGATGGGTAACCTGATGTTAAGTGATCAACACCATCCATAGACACTAGCAACACCAGGGGAGTCGTAAGTGCGTTGCCAACCTGTGTATGAGGGAGGGGGGAGGGAAAGGAGGAGGGGGAAGGGAGGTGGGCCTCCGGCGCTCTCACTGACCGAACGAAACGCAACAATGCAAGCACTGTTACTTCACGTTGCTTTTCTGCGAGAGGGTGGTACTATCTCGAGCGAGCCGACCCATTAATGCTGAAACCAGTAATAGCTTCAGCGTGGCTCTACCACCTCTAAAAAAGACGACGATAAGGTATTAGAAAGATCCCTATGCAGATACTATCATATGAATGGCAGGTATTCGAGTGATAACAGAATAATATATAAGAACACCTCGTTTCGAGAAAAAAACTGCACCGTTTTCTCGGATAAGAAAAGAAAAATACGAAGCAAACGTCAAACGTCGGTGTATAGTCGTTGCGTTTTAATTAATGCGGAGCCGGCGCTGTGGGTAGCGCTGCGGTCGGAACATTGCGGTTACAGAACGATATGGAGCGACGTGACGCGCCTCCCGAGGGAGACTGTTAAAAAGTTCTCGCGTTTCGCGTACTATTTATATATATCTTTGTTGTAGATATAAACAATTTTTAGACTTGTATATTTAATGATTTCTATTCTTATATCTTTATTAGCTATGGCCACGACTTCGACCGCGTGTAACCTTATGTGAAAACAGCGATGAATAAAGTCAGCTGAATGTATTAAGTTCATTCACATATCTACTTTTCTTTCGTACTTACGTCGTCATTAAAACTACAATAACATTTGAAAGACTTAACCGATTTTAATGAAACAAAGAATGAATGTTACTCGAAGATATTTTTATGATTTTGTCTTGAAGAATTTTTATCATGAAAGTAGGATTTTTCAAACAGACAGACATTTTTAAAATGGATTTTTTTACAATTTATTTTTACAAAAATCTAAAAAGTACAGAGACGTTGTATTTACATTCTTATTATATGTATATATATACATTATTCGTCTGTCCGTGTGTATGTGACAGAACTTCTCCGAAACGGTTGGACCGATTTTGTTGATTTTTGTTGGGTGCGTTCCCTTAGTTTCGACTATAGTTTAGACTCACAATTCTAGTTTTAATATAATATTTTTTCACCTTTTTATGTTACTAATGACATTATACTGGACGTTACTTTGCACTTCCGCCTGGCAGCTACCACGTCTTACTGCAAAAAAAATGTTTCTTGTTAACGATTAATTTCCGTAAAGTAACACCTTCTTTAATCAAGTTACTAATGATATTACATTGGCTAAAATTAGACCGTAATAAATGGTACAACTTTTTTTTCGCTGCAGGTATGAAGTCTTAAAATACACATTTTTAACTACAACTTCTACCATCAACCAAGGTCGCATTCAATTGTTTTTTGTCATTTCAGTTACTAATATTTCGCTCCTTCTGTTACTAATTTCAGATTTTACTTTTTCAGGTTTACATCGTGCAAATCAAATCGAAGTAACATACATTGTAATATTTATTGGCGTATTTTCGAAAGTAACATCATATCATCAATCGAATATATTCCATTATTTTTTTCAAAATTATAGATAGATATTATATACTACGTGACCTGGCTACGTATCGCTGTGGCTCAATTATCACGCGTTGAATTAAAATTATGGTAAAGTATTTGATATAATGAAGTAATGAATCTACCTTAAAACTCGATACAGAACAAGCAAGATCACATAGCAAATAGACTAACAGAACACGTGCACCAGAAAATAAACTGGAGTTGAAAAATAAATTCAAAATTGAAACGTGGCGCCATCTATGTGATATCTATAACAGCCGGTCCTACAGTTTTCTGTCAACAAACTAATTAAAAGCGCCATCTGTTCCAGACTTATGAAACTTGCAATTAAAAACAATAACAAACATTGATAATCATTTAATTTGTAATAAAAAAATAATAATGCCATTAATCGATATATCAAATAACCTATATCTCAAGTTGGACCAAATTATACATTTTACTTCATGAAGATCGGTTGAGTAGTTTTAGCGTTCATCGTGAACAAATATCATGTGTCTTGATTTTTATATATTTAGATGCTTTTTTTATATCATAAGAGGCAAGCGGAAATGTGGGTCACCTGATGTTAAGTGATCACCACCGTCCATAGACACTTGCAACATGAGGAGAGTCGCAAGTGCGTTGCCAGCCTGTATTTGGGGGGTGGGGGGGTGAAAGATGGAAGGGGAGGGTAGGTGGGTCTGCGGCGCTCTCACTGACCGAACGAAACGCAACAATGCAAGCACTGTTACTTCACGTCGGTGTTCTGTGAGAGGGTGGCACTAACCCGGACGAGCCGACCCATTTATGCTGAAACTAGTAATAGCTACAGCGTGGCTCAACCACCTTCCATGTCAAGGACGAGACAGAAAGGACAGGGATATCTAAAGATTTATAAGTCTATGAAACCCTAAATAACAGGAACCGCGCGTTTCCGGTCCGCATTTAGTTTGCCGGCGTAAATTCACATCATTTCCCTTGCAATATAAGTTTTAAACACGAATTGTATATTCATGTACCATATATAAGAAGAGAGTTAGTATTTGTACATGACCGTATCGTAGTTTAATCTCCATCCTCCCTTTTTGCCGGCAAAGAGAGCGCTACTGTGATGGATTCTGAAAGGGCACAATATATTCCATCTATAATTGACGAGATACTTTTCAAAACTGCTTATCTCTGTATGATTTTTTTTGTAACAAATAAAAATAGGAATACTCATTATAAATTAGCATTTTAAATGGTAACTTTTATGTACATAAAATATGTAGGTTAGTAAATTGTTTCTGTTTTTTTAATTAAAACCCTTATTATAATAAGATTTGAAGAAATAAGCCATTTCATTGAGCAATTTTAAGAAATAGGACGATTTGTTGCGGCATTGCTTAGAAATAAGCCTTTTTTGGAAAACTGAACTAACCTGATATAAGCCACTTTGTTACGGGAATCATTTTTGTGTTTATTTTCTCAGGGAAATAGGTATTTTATCACTAGATACTTCACATAAAATGACATGGGTAACCACAAAGTACCGATTGACAAAAAAAAATATCTGGAAACTCGAAATGAGCGGTTTTCTAAAGTCAGTCCTCAATTAAAAATAATGATGGTATTCAAACGTATGTAATTAATATTAATACTCGATTTAGACAAGAATAATTAGTTACCTTTTTTTTCGAGCTGTCTATGCTATTGACCTAGTAAGGTCTTAACAGCTTCATCGGACTACTAAGGCGAGCGCTTAAGGCACTCAGCCGATTTTATTTGACAACTAGCTCAAGGGTGCACGGCACACCTCGGCTTGGGCTGTTGCCTGATACATGCAATTCGCGATCTATCTGAGCTAACCTAAGCTAAACTAACTATTCATACATATATGAGTTGTTGAAACATATATGTGTACCAGGCATACATACCTCAACAACTCTTATATATATTTCGTATCGGATAATTTTCTAAACTATTTCAGTTTGATAAGGGAAAAAATAAAACCCGTCCACTTGCATGTGTAAGCGTGTATGCGTGCACGTGTGTGGAGGTGATATGTGTAATGTTGTCGCAGTGATGTAAGATTTTGTGTCACTGTATCGCGCGAGCAGTGTACTCAAGGGCTCCACGCCGAGGGAACGGACCTAGGCTTGAGCCGCTGCCGGGGGAGACCTAATCTGGTATAATTATTTACCATTAAATGTAATATATGCTATTTATTATTATTTCCTTTATTTGTATTTGGATCTTGGTCACAAATTGACCCTCTACAAAATAAAATATATACATAATCAATAATAAGAAATTGTACCGGTGTTTAATTCCAGGCATAAGCAGCATGTAAAGTAAGTATTCTTGCTTCCTCGGATGTCGGGAAAACAAGGATGGCATTATATAAACTGACGAATCTTAGTGAGCCATTAATTTTATTACCGAGTGTTAATGTTGGAGCTTGGTTACGGGTACACTATGTGGTATATATGGTAAACATCTTCTACAATATTGCAAATATTACAATTTGTTGAGGCCTTCTTTTTTAATAAAATAAAACTTTTTATACAAATTACATCTGAATTACGATTAAATAGCGGGCATTCGTTACGGTTTACAATTTTATCTTTATAAATAACTATATATGCCCGCCATTCCGTTTACATGGAACCTAATGTAAAATAACTTTGACTAATAAAATCACCTGAATGTATTAATTCCATTTACTTATCTACGTTTTACCAGTACATAAGTCGCTTGGTTATTAAAATTACAATAACTTTTGATATGGATAACCGATTTTTATGAAACCAAGACTAAACGTTACTCCAGGATATGCTTAATGATTATCTTAGTGAGGTTGTATCGTAAAAGCAGTATTTTAGCAGTGATTCTTGTTCATACAAAACACAGATAGACAGACATTTCTAAAAATGTTTGAAATGTATTTTAGTAGTTCCAAGACACTTGCAACAATTATTTACATAACCATACATTTGTAGGTGGTAGAGCCACGCTGAAGCTATTACTAGTTTCAGCATGAATGGGTCTGCTCACCCGGGGTAGTACCACCCTCTCACAGAAAACTGACGTGAAGTAACAGTGCTTGCATTGTTGCGTCCCCCCCCCCCGTTTTACATTATCTTCGTGTACCATATATTATGACAGAATTTTCTCCAATTGCTTGACCTCGATCGTTACATGTTGGTCAGTTTAAAAGTATCATTATATAATATAGCCTATATGTTATACTGATTTATTCACTATGTCACTGTAAAGTTCAATCAAGAGGCCGATACTTCCATCATCTATCGTCTTCGGTTAGGTCATACTTTTTCACCAATTACTAATAAAAATTAGGGGTCATTCTCTCTGCTAACACGGCCTAGACGACGGTTCTCCAAATCATATATTCTTTAATTGTACAAGAAACAGATTCTCCCTTTATGATGTCCTCCCACCATATATTCCCAGTTCTACTAATCTTACGTGTGGCTTAGTGAATAATGATCCGCTAAGTTTACATGTCTTATCATTAAACTTAATAAAATCAAACTTTAACTTTGACTTTAACTGAGGTGTAAGGGGTGTCGAATAACATCTAAGACTTCAGAAACTCAAGCCAACCTCACCTGCACGTGGTGCACCCTGCTGAATAACGAACGAGGCAAAGGCGATGGCGGGGTGGTCGGGTTTTACAGCCTGACTGGCTCGCAACCACCATGTATATGGCGAAAAAGCCCGTCATAGTGATTCGCTTCTGCGGGTCGCGTTTCGGGATCAGCCTGTGCATATCCAGCTTTTTGCAGGCCGACATGACAGCGGTAACCGGCGATGGATAGTGTGTCACTCGGTGGTCGCCATTGTTTTTGTATTGTACTGTGCTTACCATTGGGCACAGTGCAGTCATTATGCCGTGCTACAATTAAAAAAAAAACAGATTGTCTATTTCCTAATAGATATTTATCTAAGTTAATAAAGTTTATATGTTATATTTGTGGGAAACATACAGTAGCTCGGTCTGAACACAAATTAGTTATTTTCGTTTTCGTTTTTTTTTATCGGTCTCCTTTGTGTATGACACTATCTGCCACAGACAACGCACACTCTATATTTACATGGCGTTGGCGGAATTGTGTATTGCTTGCACACGGCGCCATAAATTAAAGAAGAAGAAGAAGATGACTTCAGTAAATTTTGCGTGTAAGAGTAACACGTATTAACAGGTTTATGAATTATAGTCAGATTTATGAATGCATGAAATTAATCAATTAATTAAACGCTATACTTGTTAATGTCTGTACGTCCTGTTACAATATTTTTGAAACTTATAGTATATTTAAAAAAAAACTTTTTCAATATAGCAGGTGAATGTTTAGTTATTATCCATACTTTTGAAATTCTTAGAACAAACTTTACTTAAGGTTCTCTTTGTTGTCTATTACTATTTGTTATGATATTATTATTTTATACGTCAAATGTGACCATGAAGTGTCGTATCCTGAAATACTGCGAGTATCTAACCTTTCACTTAGTATAAATATAAATAAATTTGAGTATCTATTGCTTGTCAAATGGTTGAGCCAATTTTATTATATTTTTTTGATGGCCGTATAGCGAATAAAATGTTTGTAAGCTCTATTCGCAATATTATAATTAGTTCTATTGGAATAAATATCGTAAAATCAACATTAATACAAACGAAGTCGCAAGCAAAAACTTGTCTACAATATCTGCTCAATCAATGAAGTTTTTGCCACAAGAAAAAAATACAAAAGGAAAAACATATAATAATAACCATTAATTATAGTCAAATTTCGTCTACTGCACAACTACAAAGTAAGATAATTACGCGGTTAAACAACAGAACTAATTCTTCGTGAACAAAGCCACGTGTGTCACCTAGTATAATAATATAAGGGCTTAGTTAAATCTACAAAGGTCCGTATCATATGTTACCAAGGAAGACGGCGCCATAAGGAACTGTTCAAAGAAAACTTTCCAAAGGCTTTAACCGCAAAGCCTTCGCAGCAGGAAGTGAGCATCGAGCGCCACGTCACTTCCGGTGATTAACGACGCTAACCCAATTTCCCTTAAACTTGAAGAAAATATGAGACGCGTTTGAAGTTGTAAGATGCTGCGAGTTTCAAAACATTACGTCTATTAATATTTGTTTCCATGGTTTCGAGGTCATTTTTGCCTCGTGCTTCAACCCTGTGGAATTACGACTTACAAGCCTTCAAAAGACGAGCGTACACTTCTTTAAAAGGCCGGCAACGCACTTGCGACTCTCCTAGTGTTGCCAGTGTCTATACCCATAGATCACTTACCATCAGGTGCCCCGCCTGTTCGTTTGCCCCTATAATAAAAAGAGGGTTTTGTATGAAGAACCGTTGTTCAAACGTATATTCAATTCACTAGTTGTGTACCCAGCAGTCTCACTATAGTAGGACGAAGCCTTTTTTTTTTTTAACGTGGGGAAATCCCTTATGGATACGCCACCCTCCCGGGGGAGAGGGTGGGTTATGTCCGAGTCGCACGGACTAAAACCCCACGGTGTACGTCAGCCGCTATAGTTGGAGCGGCACGAGATCTCTATAGACTTCATCGTGCCGCCCCAGCGGTTGGCGCAGTAGCTAAAGCGCCGCCGCCGGGCCCCGTCTTGTTAGGAGACAGCCGGGTACACACCGGCCGTCTCCTCCTTTCGCCGGACCTGTGCAATGGGAAGATGGGTCCCCCAACCCATCCTCCCCGGTCCAGCACGAAGCCTGGCGTACACTCGCCAGGCTGCCGCAGGTTTCTCAGAAAGACAGGCGGTTCGATCCCTGGCCGCCCCTACCATGCGACGGACGGTACACCGTGGGGTTTTAGTCCGTGCGAGTCGGACATAACCCACCCACCCAAGTCTCTTCCCCGAGATAGTGAGGTATACATAAAGTATTTTCCTATGTTTCTAAAAAAAAAATATTCAATTCAGAATTGAATTTTCGTGTGCTTTAATCAAATACGTTTTATTACTTCTGTCTTAATACTTAGTTTAAATCGAATTGCAAGAGTACTTCCAAAGATTAAAATGTATGCTTTTAAATATAACCATACATATAATAAGAATGCAAATCTAACGAGTATTGTACTTTTCAGATTTTTGTGAAAAAAATGTTGCACGTGTCTTGGAATAAGTAATAAAATACATTTAAATCTTTTTTAGAAATGTCTGTCTCTCTGTTTGTTTGATTATTTACGTCAAATTAGTGCTTTATAGGGATTTCTTCAAAGCATGTAAACGAGTTGTGAATATTTATCTTTTATACTCGTTCTAAAATAGAACTTACTGCAGTTCTCGACAGGCCAAGGTCCTTCAGAAGGTTATAGAGAGATTTTGCTGGTATACCTCTCGCTCCTACTTCTACCGCGTATAAATTAACCACATAGCCATTTTTATTTAGTTCGTTAGTTAGATCGTAATATTTATTTAATTTGATTGTGTGGTCTTTAGGAATGTTGGTTTCCCACGGTACCGTAAGCTCTACTAGTAATATATGTTTAATTTGTCTAGAAAAGAGGAATATGCCCGGTCTGGATGACGAAACACCAACATCCTCTGGGATTTTGTAGTGTCTGTCATACGTATTACTTTGGTCTGGGAGGGTCATTTGGAAGGCATTAAGATAGAATTTTAATAGGGCAGGAGATCAATCATAAAGTAGGGTGCGCCATTTCAGGGCTAACGGGATGCAGAACTCATCTATGGTTAACCGGTCACTTTGCATTTTTAAATTCATTGCGTGCACTTTATAATTATCATTTTCATCTTGTTGTAGAAAGGATTTTATTATTTCTCGGTCTTCCTTTTTCTTTGAACGTAAGATTTTTAAACGTAATATAGGTATGTATTTATGTATGCGGAATTATGTATAAGTGTCTGACTAGGTGTAGTTGTATACAAAAATGAGTAATTGTACAGTTAAGTATTTATACTACGGGACTTCCTATAGTATATAATTTACGAGCATTCTCATATATATGATTTAATACATATAAGCCAAAGAAGTTTCACTAGCTCCGCGTATACACGCAATGTTTTTGAAGGGAAAACTTCTATAGGCGTGTTGAGCGTTATTTTTTAAGCGTTAAAGTTATGATTTCGCGTCATGACATGCTAGCAAGCATGACCAACCGTATAGCGCTTGCGCGGTTTGCGTCAAACTGGCAATGCCTAGATCCCGTGCACATCTAATATTGATATATCGTATTGAGATTGTGTATCCAATTATATGTTTAATGAAATTATAAACTGTATAAAAAAGTATCTAATTACCAATGAGAGTGCCAATAGATGTGAAAGAGGGACTAATCTTAATAATTTCATTTACAAATTATGAAATTTAAATAATTCACACTATAAATAATTTAAAAATGCAAAAGGGAACATAGTGTACATTCCATTGTTTTGAGTTTTCACTTCTGTTCACGACAGTTCTTATGACTCCCTCGACTTTAAAACAAATAAACGTGAGTTAATAAAATCGCTATCAGGTTATACCTGTACGGTAGCAATGAATCTGTGAAAATGTCCTCTCGATTATATGATTTATAACTGGAAACGTCTTGCGTAGTTACCGCCAGTGATTCGGCGTGAAATTAACGTATTCAGATCTTCAAATACCTTATTATTCATTTACTTTATTATAATTTTTTATTTTTTATGAAGATATCTATTTATATTATAGGAATCCGCAAATATTCAACTGCATAACAAGAAAATCTTCTCCAAGTTAGATTTAAAAATGGCCTACTACTGGATACCCACGTCCAGAAGACTGCGATCATAACACTGTTTGGGTTGTTACTGGCAAATGCCCGATCGCTTAATTGGCCATAGAAAAGTGGCAAAGGGTCAATCCAAGCCAATGTGAATGACGGTGACGTCTGGAAATGATGACCCTCTGTGTGCATTCACCAAAAACGAATGTAACTATCTATGTTTGTAAAAAAATGTCTCAATAAACCAGATCGAGTTTCTTGCTGGTTCGTCGTCGTCGTCATCGAAGAGAATAGGGAAGAAAATCAATCGGGTTTATCTTTTTATTACACATAACATAACACAATATATTTTTACGAACATGTATAGTTATAGACATAGACAGTCACATTCATTTTTAGCGGATGCACAAAGATGGGCGTCATTTCCAGATGTAACCATCGTTCATATATTGATCCACCCTATAACAACAGCCTTTATACATTAAAACCCGCTTGACATGGTGCTTAAACCTACTTATATATAGAGATGAACGTGGATAATATGTAAAGTTTTGTTTTCATCAAAGCACGAGGTGATTATTCCATCGTACCTGATAAGAGATTGGCAATCTAAGTCGTGGCTATCATTCCAGCCAGCAAGTTTCTGTCTGGATGACATATCAAACATAGTCATTGTGATTTGTTTATAGCCATGCATTTGATGGTCCCATCACTTCAAGTGACCACGGAATGCGACATCCACAAGTGCTTTGGTATGTCTTAGGTCTGATTTAAAGTGGTTGCGATAGCACATAATTGTCATATCCTATCAACCAGGTTATTTATACGAAATTATTGGATTACAGACAAATTTTTCGCACCTTTTTCTTATCACGTTTTCATGAAGTCGTTCCTTGAGTGGAATTTCAAACTTTTGCCACCTTGCTGAGGAACTTTTAATTTTAACGGCTTAAGATTAGGTTCTAATGAGGAAAAATGGAAAGGAAGGATAAGGCCGAAATGTGTCGTGAAATTTTATAATGCAATAAAAGTAAATTATTTAATTTATCACATCTTTAAAGCGAAGTAAGAAGTGAAATATAATTTAAATAAAATAAAAATAGTCAATTACTTTTCCCTTATATTTTAACCAAATTCCAATTCTATGCTTGAAATCTTAAGGCTTTTAAATTAATTAATAATTCCTCATTATTTCGTAATATGGCGAATATGACTTTTTCAAGCAGCAGTGATCACATTTCAATTTAATGTTGTTTAACTTTATTGATATGGTTAAGAAATTTTTATCCATAATTCACATTTCGTTGCTAAGCATGTTTCGTTTTCCTTATACTTTCTGAACCATTTGCAGCATTGTGGACTTCTGCAGCTTTAAATTCCTTTATAGAATTTGTTAATTCATTATCTGTTGTTTTCTCTTTTAACCTAATTGAAATGCTTAATGTTCATAAAGGTAGAACAGTTAAAGTATTACATTATAAGCCAATAGGATTTAAGTATTTCAGACTGAAGCGATGATAGCTCATCGATGGTGGCATTGGAAAATGAATTTGATATTTCAATGAAAGTAAACATCGTAATGAAACTTTAGTAAGATGGTAGTACATTTTCTACAGCTTACCTAGCTACTACCTTTAACTTGAAAATCTGTGTTCAAATACATGTCGGTATATTCCGACTATACCGAAGAGGCAATTTCCGTTCCTCAAAATCTTGTGTGTTACCATCTTACGTTACTTTACCATTTAATTTTAGTTGAGATGGGATCAAACTTTAAAAGCGTTTAACCTATTTTGTTTGATGAATGAAATATTCTCTTTCTTGCGTTTCAAATAATAATTTTACATGACATCAATAGCCGTTTGCATCTTATAATTGAATCTAATTTTAGGTTTAAGTTCAAACTTGTGATGTCAAAATCAATGATATTTTCAGTCTAAAATCTGATCTAAAGACTAATATCTGATTCAAGGTTTTAGTGCAAGCTGTTTTAAGGGTTTGAAAAAGTTATTTAAATGCAATATTTTCAATTCAATTCAATTTTATAGGTATAGAATATTATGTTCACTTAAATAAATAAAACGTTATTAAAAAAAACAGCGTAAAACTTCTTAAGATCCATCTATATGTATGTATATATATATATTAGGGTGTGCCAAAAAACTCGATATTTTTTTTCTCGCTCTCATCCCATAATACCGTAGTATATATCCAAACAAAAACTATGTCCAAAGGATAGCTCTTAATTACAATTTTAAGAGGTCCTCCAAAGAACTTTAAATTTTCCCGTATAAATAATATAGAGATAATATTTTTCAACATTTTGTCACTTGCAAACTGTGAAGAAATTTTATTTTGTAAACATAAATGGATAGATCTTATTACGCGATAAATTATAAACAAAAATTGACCGAGTTAAATTTCTATATATTTATATTTATATATATATATATATATCACGTGGTGCACCCTGCTGAGTAACGAACGAGGCAATGGCGAAAGCGGGGTGGTAGGGTTTTGAAGCCCGACTGGGTCGCGACCACCATGCATATGGCGAAAAAGCCCGCCATAGTGATTCGCTTCTGCAGGTCGCGTTTCGGGATCAACCTGTGCATATTCAGGTTTTTCCAGGCCGGCATGACAGCGGTGGTCGCCATTGTTTTTGGATTGTACTGTGCTTACCATCAGGCACAGTGCAGACATTTTGCCGTGCTACAATAAAAAAAATGTATATATATATATATATACATATATTCATTTACTACAAATATTTAAATTTATTATGGGTTTACTAACTATGGGCTGCTTCACTAACTTATATCTCCTTCTCAACTTCTGTTCACCTCACCCGATTACACTTTTCATAACGCTCTTGTCATACATTTACCAGTTTTCTCCCCAAGTCAAGCGTGCGTAAAGAAGTTTTACTTCAAAAATTGAATGATTTTCAAATGATTTTTGATGGTCAGTAAGCTTACTTCATCAATGTGCCACAAATACTTACACAGTATCCAGCAAAACCTTTGAGATGTTGATCAATGGAGCTTCTACGAAATGCCACATTGCACAGCTTAACAAATAAGACATGGTAACAACACCTAATCCCCCGGTAACCTGTAATCAAAAGATAATGTATGACTTATCATACGTCTAACAAGTTACACCACTGGTGATGGCTGTTATACAATATAAGAGAGAGGACAGAAAAGTTACGAGAAGGAATTAAAGTTACTAGTGGGCGCCCATTGGTCGACATTCGACCATAGTTCATTGATTTTTTAAAGGGCTAGATATTATAATAATAGTTGTATGTTATAATATAATTGTTGAATCTAGAATGAAAAAGGGTAATTGGAACGTAAGAGTAAAATAATACATACAGTCGAGCATAGCAACCTCCTTCACAACCTTTTTGAAGTCCTTTATTGACAGATGTCAAAATGTCTTTTTTTTTACATGTGTGTATATGTTGTGTAAAATTTGAGCAGTAGTGTGGGGAATGCATATTTTAATTAATTTAATGTACTTCTAATGCGTTTTATATAAAATAAATAGCTTTCTGCACTTCTACTCCATATAACCTTTAACTAGCCAAATTTCACGTTCATCCGTTCGCGCAATTCCGTTAAAAAGGTGTACATAATTTGGGCTACACGTATATATACTAGTGGGCGCCCAGTGGTCGATATTCGACCATAGTTCATTGATTTTTTAAAGTTTGAACTTTATTAGGGTTCTTTTCTCAACTTACTTCTATAATCAAAGGTTTTCATCATGGCTACTCAGTTATTTGCCACTTTTATTTAAATGTTTATATAAAACATGAAAAATTCGATGTTTAAATAAAATAATAATTATAAATTTGAAACAAAAAACAGGCGGCTACATAAGTAAAACTCTCAAATTTTAAGAAAATATAACTTTACGAAAATAACTCACTCAACTCAGGATACAATTCTCAATTAATTTTACACGACACCATGAGTGGTGGCATTTCTGAGTGATATTGAATTGAAGTCTACATTATGAGGAATAGTTATATGCCCAGTAACATCGCTTGGAAAAGTAATGGATACACAATAGAAGCAAATGATGAATATAAAACAAAGATATTTTTAATACTACCAATAACTTTTGAAAAGAATTCATCTTTGTTCAAAATTCATCATCAATTGTACCAAATATAATTGCTACATCAGGTTGAACTGCATCATTGTAACCGCCGATATCTAAGCTATGGATTACTTTCATGAGCAAACAAACTTTGTTATTTTGAATTTACAAAGTATTTTTTGGCTCTTTTATATTTTTATATATTTTAAGTGAGTTCATCATAAAAATACTAAATTGAATTGACATTGACTTTGGTAATATTGCTTTACTCTTATGACAACGTGAAGCAAAATGGAAGCAGTCCTGTCACCTAAAAAATTTGACATTCAATAACACCAAAGAGAATAATAATTACTTCAGTGGTTCCATAAATTATGTATCAATTAATTTTTAATGTATGTTATTATATATTATTATACAATTAACCAACAATTTGACCAGTTGGTTTCAATGGTAATTGGAACGTAAGAGTAAAATGACGGATGACATTGTCAAAATTTACATTTGTGTATATGTTGTGTAAAATTCTAGCAGTAGTGTGAGTAATGTATATTTTAATTAATTTAATATACATGTAATGCATTTTATATAAAAAAAAATAGCTTTCTGCACTTCTCCTTCATATAAACTTTAACTATGCCAAATTTCACGCTCATCTGTTCGTGCATTTCTCTCAAAAAGGGGTAAAAACTTTAGGCTTCACGTATTAATATATATGATGATGATGACTAGAAGAGTTAAGAATGAAAGTGAGCGTTATGGGGATAAAGAAAGATCGAAGAGGGTATGAACATATTATGTGAAGGATGATATGTTTGCAAAAAGAGTGGATATAGATGATAGATTAACGAGGTGAGTGGAAGTGATAATATTTTGAGCCGACCACAATTGGCATGGAATAAGGACAAATGGCAGATGAAAAATACGTATCATCAACAATATTTGGTTTAACTGCAGTAAATTTAAAGAAAATTAGAATTATCCAAAATGTGTGACTTACCATTTGAATTAAGCTGTAGTTCAAAGGTGATCGTATGGAGTACAGGAGACGATAAATTATAGCCATGTGTATCATATAAACACCATACGATAATTTACCCATCGGTACCGCAAATTGCATATTTAAATAGTCGCTGATTATCGCTGTAAATCGATTTTTATGCATATAGTCTATTTTTGTATTGAAAATGTCAGCTAACAAGATAATTATATATGTCACAGAAGACTGGTCGCATTGTCATGTTGTATAGTATAAGCTGACCGAACTTAATAGTTTGCTCATTGTAAATATATAGCCCTTAATTCTATGCAAATTGATTATGAAAATTAAAAAATAACATATTCTTACACATATTAAAAATATAAAACTGTTTTCTGAATATCAGGAGGTTTTATTAAATTGACTTTGATCGTTATTATAAATTATGGCGATTATTGGGTTACTGCATGCCTTACAAACCAAAATAAAGATCAGGTATAGTATAGAGGGAAAAAACCTAACAAACGTAGTTTCAATCAGTTACTTACGCACAGAACCGTATTCACAAAATACAATAAGACAGCATATAGCAAATGCCCATATTATTCTATTGAATACAACAAATACAGTAACCGCTAACTGTTCGTATTCCTCCAACAACGTAACTGCACCATAATTTAGAACATTTTTCATGATAAATAGCGCAATCAGTGCACCAACAGAAGCCACTTCCTGTAAAATATGAATATATAGTTCTTATATCTTTCCATATATATTATACATCGGATCTATTGGAAAGTTTTTTTTTTTTTTCGAACTGACTACTCTATTGACCAAGCAAGGTCTTAACAGCTTCACCGGACTACGCCTATCTATTGGAAAGTATTTACAATTATTCAAAGACAATTGTTGTAGTCAACCCATCTGCTAATACATCAGACCCATTTAATCTGTATCTATAAATAAAATGTGTGTTGTATGTCTCAACTAATCTCTAAATAGCAGAAACAGTTTTGACTACACATCTATTAATAGATAGATAGTGAAATTATCAGAATATAATTTAGGTGACATAGTATTAGATTTTTTATAAGATTTAAGCAATTACTATAAAATTTAACAGGAGTAAACAGTAAGAGAGTTATAGAAATCAACCATATAGTTAATCAAAGATATACATAATTCCAGTGAAAAAATTAAATATTTTCATGAGAAGGAAGTAACAAGTACAAGCTAGGATCACAAAGACACCAACTTGATCTTAAAAAGTTCAGTGTTAGATTAACTTTACAATGAGATACAGTGATCGAGTTGCAATTACGAGTAACTATGATCTCTCCAAAAGACGTAGATACATGTGAACCCAGAACACGATATGCTATAAAATGTACTCGCACAAACCTTGGGTATAATCCTTCTATAGTCCGCAGGGTTATAAACAGTCATGAAATGTCCAAGCGCCATCCCAAGGATATACACAGCTGCACGGTTGTGTGTTTGTATGTATGTAGTAAGGAAAACAGAGTTAGCTTTGAAATTTGCCGTAGCCCTGTAAATGAAAGATAATGTAGCATCTTAATAGGATTACTAAATTTAATATTAAATGATAATCTCCATATTGATAACTAAAACTTTTGTACTAAAAAGAGAAATTGGTGTAAATACTCATATTGGCATCCTACATTTTACACTAAATACTGCAAAATTGAAAAAAAAACGAAGAGGTACTTAAATCAGTGATAAAACTGCGGCTTAAATAAATACTTCTACGCTGAATTAATACGTTATGATTATAGTAAAGACAGTCTTACTCAATATTAGGGTGCTCCGCGGCGTGCTCCCGTTCGGAGCGCGCATAATTTGTTACGCGGATGACACCCTAGTCGTAGCCCGGGGGAAAGTTGGCAGGAGGTGGAGCGCCTGGCCACGATGGCCACAACCCTCGTGGTCGGGCGCATTCGGCGTTTGGGTCTCAGAGTGGCCCTCGAGAAGACCGAGGTCCTACTATTTCATGGACCTTGGCGAGGGCCACCACCTGGGGCCTACATAATGGTGGAGGGTGCCCGAATCAGGGTGGGGACCCAGATGTAGTATCTGGACCTCACCCTGGACGGGCGCTGGCGGTTTGAGCCCCATTTTAAGGGCTCAGACTGCGAATTGTGGGGGTGGTGGCGGCACTCGGCCGGCTGCTCCCCAACATAGGGGGGCCGAATGTTGGGTGCCGCCGACTATATATGAGGGTCGTGTGGGCGATGGCCGTCTACGGTGCCCCGGTGGGGGCCGACGCTTTTGGTGCCGCTAATGTGCGGGCGCAGCGCATAGTGGCACTGAGGGCGATCAGGGGGTACCGCACCGTGGCCTCCGCGGCGGCCTTTGCGCTCGCCGGCTCCCTGCCCTGGGAGCTGGAGGCGGGAGTTCTTGCCGCCGTGTACGAATTAATAGTATTGGGGAGCCTCCGGCTTCCAAGGAGATTGAGGCCAAGAGAAACGAGGGCCGGGAGGAGGCGAAAGATCGATGGAGGCGGGACCTGGCGGACGAGCGGTATGGGCGTTACACTATTGACGCCGTCCACCCGGTCCTGCCGGATTGGATAGGGAGACGTTAGGGCTCCCTGTCGTTCAGACTGGTACAGGTACTCACCGGGCATGGTTGCTTCGGGTGGTACTTGCACCAGATCGCTCGTAAGGAGCCAACCGCCGCATGCCATGAGTGCGGCGCTGCGGAGGATACCGCGCAGCACACCCTGTCTGAGTGTGCTGCGTGGGAGGGACAGCGCCGCATTCTAACTGCGGCGGTAGGGCTGGATTTGTCGCTGCCGAGTGTGGTTTTGGCTATGCTCGGCAGCGAAGAGGCATGGATTGCGATGGCCACCTTCTGCGAGGACGTAATCTCGCAAAAGGAGGCAGCGGAGAGGGTCCACGAAAATGACCCTCTGAGTGGCCCTCTCCACCAACGGAGGACCGGAGGAGAGGAGGCGGCGATTTGCCCTTCTCCTCCCACCACCGTAGCCGGACCTGAGGGGGTGGGACGGGGGGCCCATCTCATCATTGCACGGGTCCGGTGGGTGAGGGGAGGCAGCTGGTGTGTACCCAGCCTGTCTCCCTATTAGGATGGAGCCCGTCGGCCACCTTCCTCCGGGCGGACCGCTGGAGCGGCTATCTAAGGGAAATAGCGTATGTCGATCCCTTGCCGCCCCAACAATACGGTCGGACGGTACACCGTGGGGTTTTAGTCCGTGCGAGTCGGACATAACTTGTCTGTGAAGTTGGCATACAAAGATATCGGAATCGTGAAACAAAAATGAGTTCTGATATTCAAATCAATAGTTCTGGAGTTCCTGAAATTTAGGAAAATAGTTCTGCATATAAAGACCCCATAAGGGCATAAGACATATGGGGGTGCCAACTACACGTAGCATACAAAGGTCGTGACAGAGGAGTTCTGAAGGGAGTTCTGGGCTTTTTTTCAATAGTTCTGGAGTTCTTTGCAATATGAGCAATAGTTTTGCGTAATTAAAGCCATGGCAGCCCATTGAAAATCACTCCATGTAAGTATGCAAAAAATCAATTCTCGATTTTTGAATAGTGCTAAGGAGTTCTGAACTATACAAAAATCGAGAGTTGATTTTTTTCATACGTATACGGTGTGATTTTCAATGGGCTGTCATGGCCTCAATTATACAGAACTATTGCTCATATTGCAAAGAACTCCAGAACTATTGTAAAGGAGTCCAGAACTCCTTAGAACTATTCAAAAATCGAGAGTTGATTTTTTTCATACTTACAGGGTGTAATTTTCAATGGGCTGCCATTGCTTTAATTATGCAGAACTATTGCTCATACTGCAAAGAACTCCAGAACTATTGAAATGAAGCCCAAAACTCCTCTGTCACGACCTTTGTATGCTGCGTGAAGTTGGCACCCCCATATGTCTTATGCCCTTATACGCATATACGGGGTCTTATATGCATATACGCAGAACTATTTTCCTAAATTTCAGGAACTCCAGAACTATTGATCTGAATATCAGAACTCATTTTTGTTTCACGATTCCGATATCTTTGTATGCCAACTTCACAGACATAGACATAACCCATCCTCTCCCCCGAGAGGGTGGCGTATCCATAAGGGATTTCCCCACGTAAATAAAAAAAAAGTCTTACTCAATATTAAAGGTGATAATTGCTGGAAGCTTATTCCAATGTGTGACTATTCCTGAAAATATAAGTGATAGTAGAAAAGCCGCTGAGAAATATTTGAATCCGACATTTTTGTTCTTCTGATATATCGTGTAGAAGATTGTGCCCAGAATTGCGAGCTGGTAATCACAGGCATTATACCAGCTTACCATGTTGCACTGTGGACAGAAATCTATTAAAGAAACTACAACTTACTCCTAGAAAGTTTACATGTTTGCTCATGGTCAAATTTTGGTCAAGGCGTTCTATCACTTGTAGTATTGAAAAAAAAAGCTAAAATAGATCGTTACTTGGCATGCACGTTAGAATGCATATTATAATTATTATTATAAAGGGATTTGAAAATAAGATAATGTTTATCATTTTTAATCTATTTGAATAACGGTCTTAATCAAACGTGTTTTATTTTGTAACACTTATACGAGTATATGAGGTATTACTACTATAGCTATTCTATCCTCTTTAAATTTCTAATGAAATAGTCTTCTGGTTTATTTCATCTAGACTTATAGGTACCTCGGTATTATCACGTCGGAATTACCACTGTAGGAGCCTAGACTGACTTGAAGAGCTTGATAGTGAATCACGGGGTGCGTAGAATAGGCTGTATAATTTTAACTCCATATTTGGTATTTATAGTTACAAGAGATCTTTCAATTGTTTGTATGACATATTCTATCTTCTTCTATACATATAATAAAAAAGAATGAAATGTCTGTATATAATACTAAAATAACAATTTTTAACTGATTGGGTATGAAAGTATACAAGCTACTGATATCAAAAATTCAATTTTTTCAATTTTTGTCTGTCTGTCTGTTTGTTCCGGATAATCTCCGAAACGACTAGAAATATTTTGACGGAAATTTCACTGGGAGGCAGCTAAAATTACAGCGAGTTACTTAGGCTACTTTAATTTAGACTAACTATTAATCGCGGCTTTGTCTGCAGTGCTATCTCTAAAACGGTTAAACCGATTTCAACGGGATTTTCACTGACAGATAGGTAACCTTATAAACAGTAATTTAGGCAATTTTATTTTCTACTAGCTGTTAACCGTGGCTTCGCCCGTAGTGCTATCTCCATAACGGTTTAACAGATGTTCACGGAACTTTCACTAACAGATAGCTGACTTTATAAAAAGTAATTTAGTCTATTTTAATTTAGACTAACTATAAACCGTGGCTTCGCCTGCAGTGTTATGTCCGTTTGACCAATTTTCACAGGACTTTCACTGGCAGATAGCTGACCGTATAAGAAGTAATTTAGGTTATTATATTTTAGACTAGTTGTTATCCGCAACTTCGTCCTCATGAAATTATAAAAAAAAAAATTTCACTCTAAGCATGTGCGTAAGACGTGCGTTGTACTGGACTCCAAGAATAAATATAATTGAAATTCATATATCTGTATGCATGTATGATTTCTGAATGAAATTGCTTTTTTGATCATCTTAGTGGCTATTTACCGAGCTTTCGTCTACATAACTCAGTAACCATAGTAACATACAAGAATATTGTATCGAGTTCAATGGGCATTAATTAAATTGTCAAATATTAAAAATTGCTTAGACAGATATAAAAGGTTTATATCTTGATTTATATTTATGTAAGATTTCAAGACGTCAGCTCATTCATTATTTACAATTCAACAGTATAATTATTAAGAGTAATTTTAAAGATAGAAGGGGTATTTCTAATACGATAATATAACCATAAACGTATTATTTATTGACAATATGGACATATTATATCATTATCTATCTTTAAATCATTTTTTCACTAGTTCCTTATACAGTGTAAGTGAGCACTGAGGTAGTTATATGGTGGCATAAGATTCTAAATATGTTGCTGATGATAAGCCTCATTTGACACACTGTTAGTATTTATATATCTAATATTTACGTTACATGTTACTGCAAGTGGCGTGCGTGTCGTACTTACAATTGTTTTTAAAGAGCATTTATATAATTAATTGTACATGATCTCACAATTTTATATCTCTTTAATACAATTTAAAACAACGCGTGCGGAGCTGCGGGTACAGCTAATTTAAAATAAGTTCAAATGTTTCAGTCAGTCTGCTAAAGATAATGGCATACTCGAGAGCTTATAGATCTCATTATTAAAACTTACCATATTTGAAGTATTCACATAATTGTTTATCATCAGTAAACTTGCCCACCAATTGTTGGAGCAGTCATCCGCCTCGCTTTTACTTAGATATAACCAGAGAGGTCCATCGCTGACATGCATGGAGACAAAAGTATAATATAGGATCATGACAGCCTGTGGTCCAATCAATCTAAAATTAAGAACAATAATAACAAAATCAATATTTTTCACTTTGCATGCGGAGACATAATAAATCTGTACGGTTGTCATATATCTGTGTTTTCCATTGACAAATATTTCTGGAGTATTATTTCTTTGAAATCACTATAGCGTGTTGTAATTCTTGGGTATTTATATAGCTATGTTTGTTTGTCTTAACGTGTTCTACACTCGTATATTTACCGATAAAAGTGAACAGTTTAGACATTTATGAGCTAAAATCCCCAGTCCATGAATTTGGCTGTGTTGAAGCTATAGCGAAAAAGGCTAGGAGGATTAATGATTATATAGCTGTATGATTAAATCCTTGGTGCTAGCTTGTCTGTATTCCATTAGTTCTCCAGAATACCATGGTAGGTGGTACAGCCACGCTGAAGCTATTACTTGTTTCAGAATGAATGGGTCGGCTCGCCCGAGATTCTACCACCCTCTCACAGAATAGCGACGTGAAGTAACAGTGCTTGCATTGATGCGTTTCGTTCGGTCAGTAAGAGCGCCGGATAACCCACCTCCCCACCCTTTCCTCTCCTTCCCTTCCTTCCTCCTTCCATCTCCCCTCAAACACAGGCTGTCAACGCACTTCTGACTCCTCTGGTGTTATTAGTGTCCATGGACGGCGGTGATTACTTACCATCAGGTGACCCACCTGTGCGTTTGCCATCTATGATATAAAAAAAACCCAAGGAAATCATTTGTTTATCGTCGGGGAAACGAATCTCTTCAAGTATTGGTTTCTTTTTAAGATCAATATATACCTTTTAGAGTTAATTTTAATGCTTCATTACAAATCCTATAATTACTTTTTTACCTCATATACCGCAAGCACAACATCCTAATGAGGCTTCCTTTGTCAGTTTGTTGATGTCTCACAATACTTCTCACAAGGAGTAGACCGGACATCAATAGAAACGTATCGACCACGATATCTAAATGTACAAACTTGGAAAGTAGTTTTTCTTCAACGTCCTAAAAATAAATATTGGATATTAACTTATTAATATCCTAAACCTTAGTCTGACATAAGGTTCGTATAACTGTTTGGTGCTATTAAATATGCTTTTATAATTATTTATATGGTAGTAGTCTGTTTTCTTATCTTATCTCATTGACTCTGTATTCGATTTCTTTATATTATTTGATCATATACGTACGATTTCTACATCCAAGTTGTTGATAGATAATGTAATAGCGTAGCTCAGGTAATGTACTAAAACTACTATAACTGCGCTGTTGAATCTCATGGCGTCCAAAACCCGTATGTTATCCTTGTTTGTTGTCATTAGTGAGTTCCAATTTCGTTTTAAGCAGAATGACCTTGTTAATCGAGTAACTAAAATGAAAATTGTACAACTCGATTGATCTTTAGATAAAGAAATTTATATTATTGTAATAACACGTTGAATGAACGTAATCTTTGAAGTTATTACTTCCTGGTTGAGAGACTCCACTATTCGCACGTTTGATTTGATCGTGCTTATTTAAGTGATAAGGGAATAATTAGATTTCTGCAAAACATTCACTAATAGTTATATTTTCAGAAAGTACGTTAGCATTTAGGGTCTTTTCGCCATCGCACCCATCCGCTCCTACAAGAAACTAGTACAAAATTAATTTTTTAGTTGTTCTTTTTATAAATTATTTCGTAGTAGAATTAGCACCTTAATTTCGCTCAGTTTTTATCACAGTATGGATAGAATGGAATAAACTTACAATAGATTAGAACGAACATGGGGGATAAGTTAAGTTGCAAGGTATCGAGCAAAACGAGATTGAAGAATATGAGAATGGTGGTTCAGATAAGGGAAATTTTTAGTAGTTACTACTATACTCTGATAGAAGGATGACATAGTCAGAATAGTTGAAATTTTTAAGACGGAAGTAGTATAGAATCGCGGGGAGAGGTGTAAATAGAGAATCCTTAATCATTAAGCAACGAGCAAACAAAACTGATTGGAAATACAAGTTAAAGATAAGTAAAAGTATATACTTACAAAATGTGACAGATGTAACGTAACTCAAGTAGTAAGTAGATAGTAACGTCATAAGTATAAGAAGCAACATAATACATCTAAAAAATAAAAACAGCTTTCAGAATTACGAAGCAGCATAAATAACGAGATATTCAGTTATTTCAAGGCTAGTTTAGTTAAAGGACAAGAACCAAAATATGATACCCTTTTATGCATTTTGTAGATGGAAATGACATGTCTCATATTCATAGTCAAATGTAAATTATATGAAGTTATTACTTACATAAATACTTGGTAACCGAATTCGTACTCTTTCGTATCACCAGCGATGTGACAAGAGTGTACTTTGATCCCTTCAGTCCCACTTTGCGGTAGATGCTGGGTTCGAAACATTGCATGAACGAGTTTCTCGATAGTGGGCGATGAGCACCGGCTCGAGAAGCATACGCCCCAGGTCACCAAATTAAAATGTCGCCCAAACTTTGATGCTGTCTGTAATAACAATAGCATAATACTTCCTTTTATCTAAAAATTATATTTTTCTGATAATTATAATTTTTTGTAAACAGGTGTGTTGTTTAACTAATAGACTCTTTCTGTTGCAGCCGTCAGCTGTCAATTTGTATCTGGTAGAAGCAGTAAACTAACAACATATGCACCTCAAATTCACTTTTACCTTCTCGCTGCAAAATCTACGACGTTTGGCAACTTTTTTCAAGATTGGGTCATAATGACAATGGGAGATTGAGAAATGAAAGAGAAAAAGAAAATAAGAGTCATTTAACGTTAACTTCGACTTTGTAACCTAGAGAAGGGCAATATCTTAGGAGTGTTAGTAACAAAATTATGATCAGTGGTCTACCGTTCTAGTAAGTTAGATTCCTTCTCGCCCACCAAGATATCATGTGTAAACTTGATTGCTTAAACTCTTTAACAATACCTAGATTGTTTTTACAAAATCAAAATCTTGTCCACTTACATTAACATAAAGATTTGTAGAATTATTTGGATCTACTACAGTTTTGAATTTCTTCGGTCTGGCGTCAGATAGGTGTACGTCTGCAAGGCAGTACTGCGTGCGAAGATGTGGATGGGACTTTAACCATGGAGGCTTCGTACACTGGTCGAAGCTTCCTAGTTGATATCTGGACCCATATAAAACTCCTAATGGATGCTGCATCGCGTCCCACACTAACGTGGAACAAAATAATTATTTATATAAGTAGCGTTGTTATTACCGGATTCTCTCTAAAATTATCGATTATGAGTACTCACTCCAAGTAGCCCAAAGAGTTGAGTTTTGAACTCCATTGAGCATTTCTATGGTAGCGTCCAAACATGGTTTGTCTTCATCAACCCACTGTTCTTGTTTAAGGCTATCCAGCAGAGTGCATGGTGTTTTATCTTTTATAATTCTCGAAGAACATTGATTGCTGGACAAGTGATTGGCTGAAAGAAGAAAGAAGTAGTTCTGTTATTTTCACACAGTTTATAACAAGGACTGTTTTAGAATAATATACTAACGTAATTTATTATGGCCTTATACGATACCATTTAGTTTCCACTTTATAAGCAACTCCTCTCTAAAAATTAACGGGACCCAAGGCCGGATGAATTTGCTGCCCCGAAAAATTCAACCTAAATTAAATAATCCTTGACTCATAATATAAATGGAAGCAGTTGTGCTAAATAATATTGCATTTGAAGGTGCGATTTTCGATTTCCATAAAAAAAAAAAACAGAAAAAATTGCGCTTTATTTCTGCACCTACAATTATTTCACACTGGCTGTACAAACTTTGTTAATACATGGTCATTATTTTCGTAATATATATTTTTGATTCATAATTAATTTAGGTTTTGGCTCTTAATTTTGGAACGAAATATACTTCTTGTATAAAGATTTCAATTAACTTAAACGTGGCATATATATTTTTACATTTTTCTTTAATTAAAATATTAATCATGTCTTTTTTTAATTCCTTCTTTTTCGAGTCCCTAAAATATTGTTGACAATTCTTAAAGTATACTCATTTGGGAATGACATACATTTTCCGTGTATGATAAAATTTTTTCAGTTGAAACAAGAAAGACAAAAACCATTTCATGACATATGCGTCTATTTGTCCAGAAATTTACGATATAGGTGATTTTCAAAAAAAGAATGAATAAGTTTTTACTGAGAAGACGCGCTACATTCTAGGCCTCATCCTCACTTTTCATCAGGTGTGACTGAGATCAAGCTTCGACCAGTGTAGTTTAAAAAAAAATTAAAATATATATATATATATCTATATAAGTGACAACATAGATATGACAACATTTAGAAATGACATTAAAAGTAACTGATATAAATAATAGAATACTGTCAATTGTTTAGTCCGGTGAAGCTGTTAAGACCTTGTTAGGTCAATAGAGTGGACAGTTCGAAAAAAAGAAAAAGTTAATTGTATATAGAGAATTTTATTGGGGCCTCACTTCTCAAATAATATTTCGTCATTAATTTATTCAAAATAAGGAATCCTATGATACATACTCCATCACGTAAAGACGACTTCGAGTAGTTTTGGATTTATATGGATTCAAATTGTTTATAAACTTTTTCATGTACAATAAAAAACAAATTTTGTTTCATAAATGACTACAATCTTCTAATATTTTTTAATATAATTAAATTGAAATTAGTTATGTTTTAAATAATTAGTACTTAAGTAATTAATGCATGTACTTACCTATGACAACATAAAATACTGAAGTTATTGAAATCCACACGTGTCGCATAATGATAGTCACTTAAAGCCTATATATTATATATCTTAATAATTTAAGCAATCACTTGAATATTATAACTCATTTATATAAGATTGTGTAATTTTACGCTAAATCTAAATCTATTATCAAGTAAACTACAATTTTTAAAGTTTATCTCTACTAACTTTAAGCGTATAATAAAGATAAAACGAATTTAAAATCTTATATATCATATATATTAAAATAAATAAAGATATTTAAAAACAAAACTTTATTTTAATACTAATTTCATAAGGTTTTTAATTTTTGTATAAGTATAAATTAGTAAGTCTATTGTGATATAATAAATATTACAATATTGAGATAAAAATGAACACGTTGAATAACGAAATAATACTGATTTGTCATATTAATAATCTTACTCAGCTGATTGGCCTCGATTTTGATAATAGCATACGATGCGATGTATGCGGTTTGCGATAACTATGACACTCGTGAGTTATTCTCTTATGTTGTTTCCTTAAATGCAAAGTAGTTTAAACACGAATAAGGCCAAGAACGTGACAAAATATGAATTAGTTTTGAACAGATAATATTCTTTATAATTTCCAAGTTTCTATACGTAGATATGTGATGCTACATTATATTTCATTGATATTAAGTTTTATATTGTAACTAGCTGACTCGTGCACCATTGTCTGCATGAAAACCGGTTACCTAGCGATTTCAACGGTACTTCCAAACTCGAAAAATCTTAAAAAACCTAGAACCCGATTACAGCGACTCCCATGCTTTCCAATTTTGAAACCAAACAACGCAGGGGCTCACTCAAACACATATCTAGTTGGTTTAGTGAATGACTTACGCATGCATGTGTGGAAGAAATTTCGATGAGGCGGACGTAACGTCATATGACATTCGGCCATATCAATAATTTCGTTTCGTTTGAAATACGAAGGACCGTTCAATCATTTAGGCAATTGCCTATATCGTGTTACAAGATCTTTCCTCGAGAATAGAAGGGCAGTATTTAGAGTAAAAGAACTGCATCTTCAAGGAAATACAACTACGAGTGGGGGTAGGGGTTCGTGGCTGGTCGGGGTTCGTCCCTGGCGGCAAGAGAAAGTGGGGTCGAGTTCGTGACAGCCGTCTGGGGAGAGTACGCCATTGTGGGGGCGTATTTCTCCCCTAACAAGCCCCTGAGTGAGTTTGAGGCATACCTCGGCTCCCTGCAGGGAGCTGTCAGAAGGCTGTTGCCGCTCCCCGTAGTCCTCATGGGGGATTTAAATGCTAAATCGAGGACCTGGGGAGCGGCAGTCACGGACCTGAGGGGCATGGCTGTTGAGGAGTGGGCAGCCGAGTTAGGACTGTCCCTCCTCAACCAGGGGAGCGTCCACACGTGCGTGCGATGGAACGGGGGGTCGGTGATAGACGTTTCGTTCGCCGCCCTGACCGTCGCACGCCGTGTCCGGGGGTGGAGGGTGCTTGAGGAGGTGGAGACCTTATCGGACCACCGATATATCAGGTTCGAGGTCACCTTCCGGCCGGGCGGACCGTGGGGGCGGCTCTACAAGGTTGATTAGCTTGAACGATCCCTTGCCGCCCCCACAAAACGGTCTGTCGGTACACCGTGGGGTTTTAGTCCGTGCGACTCGGACATAACCCACCCTCTCCCCCGGGAGGGTGGCGTATCCATAAGGGATTTCCCCAGGTTAAAAAAAAAAAAAAAAGGGTGCCGCAGGGCAGTTTTCTTTCACCCCTCCTGTAGACCCCTATATACCAACGATATCCCGGTAGTAGGTAAGGCAGAGTTAGCGCTCTTTGCGGACGACACAGAATATATGACTACCTCCATTAACCGAAACAGAGCGGAAGCACTTTTCCAACCGACACAGGACGCCCTCCCAGAGTTGTTTGCCAAATGGAGGCTTTCGCTTAATGTGAGTAAGATACAGGTCATCATCATGAGAGTCGCCACAAAACAGCCACCGCAGCTTACTATCCATGTAGAAGCCATCCCGTGGCTTAATAAAGTGAAATAACTCGAAGTCACCGTCGATAGAAACCTCACGTTCAGACACTAGACTGAAGTAGCACTAGGGCGTGACAGCACTAGATCGACAGCACGCTGCGGTCGATCCTGGGGTCCAGACTGTTTCTTCGCACCCAAATAAGCATATATAAAGCATATGTTAGATCGCGCCTCAGATATACCGCCCCAGCCTGGTAGGGATGCCTCTTCTCTACAAATAAAGAGAAATTCTAAGCACTGCAGAACGCTGTATTGAGGTAGATCGTCTCGGCCGCGCGTTATGTCAGTAACAGGACGATTGTAGAGAGCGTGCAAGTCGAGAGTGTAGACGAGTTCATCAGACGCCTAGCTATAAAGATGTTCGGCAACCCGGATGCGTCAGCACTCCGGATGCGTCAGCATTCCCTCACCTTAGAGGGATAGCGACACTGCACACCAGGCCGCCGGAGAGAGGACCCACACTGGACTTACACGAATAACACCCAGAAGGATACTATTTAGATTTCAGTGCAGAGAACTTGTCAATAAACAAGATTGAGCCATGAACACCAAGGAGGCAAACTCCTGCAAGGATTTTTCCTTGACAAAATTAACCCGGGCGTACAAACGGTCAGAGAAGACGCCACTGTTAGAGTGGGTCCCTGATGCGATTTCCCCGCTTACTTCAAGGAGCGAGCGAGAAGAACACCATGGTGGCATTAGAATATTCTCGCTTAGACAGTTTGAGCAAGTAACATCTGTGGTACGAACTACTTGGTAGTACCGGTTGGAACTACCGGTACTTGGTGGACGTGACCTGACATGTTCCGTCATATCGAAGGAGCTGGCCTGTGAAGGGTGTAGAGAAATGGGAGCGTAGGTCATTCTCGTCGGCCCATCCGTATTGAGTGTGGTATTCAGCTGTGTTCAGTAGTCTGTTGCTGAATCTTGATCTTGATATTAAACGTTTTTATTATTATTGTTGATCCTGAATGTTTTTTTTATAAGATCTTAAAAAAAATATTGTCAAATTTGCTCAGATTTGTACACTACGTAAAATAGCCAAAAGATAGCGCTTTAATGAATGATTTGCTGACGCTACTTATATCTGATATGAACCAGATATATTATTGAATAATATAAATTGCTTATTGCCAGACCAACTTTATGCCCATCTCGCCCGTGTTAATGATTTAAACAAACCTTTTGTTAACATATTTGATTATAATACCATATGTATTTGTTACATATGTATAAACACAGCTAGTTAAAAATAATAATCAGAAAAGGAAATTTATCAATGTCTAAATAAATTAGAATGTATTAGATACAGACTTATATAGACAAAGTGTTAACTTAGCAAATCGACCAAATGTAAATCTATATTGTGGCGTTAATTTATAAGGCACAGTCTCTCAAGGAAACCGACGACTAATGACCAATCAATCTGATCTACGTATTTGATTACGCTGAACATTTGTCAGACGTCCGAAATGCTTGTAACGTCCTCGCGAATTGTACTATACTCGGCAGAGATGTAGCCGACGGGTCCCTAAAGGGTCAGCTCCTACCAATAAATTAAAAAAAAAAAAAAATTCGATCCATGTATTGAAACCTGCGAGATATAGTGTTCCCAATTTTATAAACACAAATCAAACAATAATTTAAATATTTACCTCCCGACATCGTCATTATTATCACTGACTGATCTATAGACCTAAATCTAAGCTAGTTCCAGATGACCTAAAAACTACTAATAACTAATTACTACTATTAACTACTAAGAATTTTTGTACAAAGATGATGATATCCCATCAAAAACATAAATGTGAAATGAGAACCAAGTTCAATATTATGATATATGACTTGCTTGTTAACTTCAACGACAAAAGAACTGAGATCTAAATGGCTTCCAAGTTCAATGGTCAGTCCTGAAGTTTATTAATAACAACATACAATATGTTATAACAACTTAAAATATCATTTATACTTATAACTTGAGATAATATTATAACCTAAGGTCTTGCTTGGCTAGTTCGGATATACGAATTATATTTAATTATGGTGCAAGTACTAAAGCAGTAAGTTCTTGTTTTATTCTTCCGAAAATTTGGCTTGCTGGTAGAAACTAGCCATCGAACATAGAGCTCTTCCATGACTGTTTTAGTAGGTACTATAATTCGTTAGCGGGAGGCCCAGGATCTTTTTTCGGGCCGTCGGGGCGACATGCGGAGTGCTTCGTCATCCCTTGTCCCCCATCGTGGCGGTTGCGGGCACCCATGGTGTTTTAGTCCATGCGAGTCGGACATAACCCACTCTCTCCCCCGGGAGGGTGGTGTATCCAGTAGGATTTTCCAATGTAAAAAAAACAGGTACTATAATTCGTATGTTTGATCTAACCAAGTCATACATTAGATTAAAATATAATCTCAAGTAAACACAAGCCTAGATGGGACTAACTCTCATGTACAGCTACTGGAACACACCAATAGATTTTCAACTCTTTTTTTTCTTTATTATAGCACGGCAAAATGACTGCAGTACACCTGATGGTAAGCACAGTACAGTCCAGAAACGATGGCGACCACCGAGTGATACACTATCCCCATCGCCGGTCGCCGCTGTCATGCCGGCCTGCGAAAAGCTGGATATGCACAGGCTGATCTCGTAACGCGACCTGCAGAAGCAAATCATTATAACGGGCTTTTTCGCCATATACATGGTGGTTGCGACCCAGTCAGGCTGTAATACCCTACCACTCCGCTTTCGCCATTACCTCGTTTGTTGTTCAGCAGAGTGCACCGCGTGCAGGTGAGTTTGGCTTGGGTGTCTCAAGTCTTATGATGTTATTCGACACCTCTTACACCCTAAACTTGAGGGTAGTAGCTAGCTAGATAGACGTAGAAAAAGCCATACCACAATGCACCGTAATATTCAATTATTTGAGAATACGATGCAAAATAATTAGCAAGATTATCAGTATCTAAATAAAGGCAGGTTTCGATATTTTAACTGTATATTAGGTAAAAATGAAGCTGGCTTAATAGTAGGTTCGAAATGGGAAAATACAGTTCACGTTCCACCTAAAATGTAAGGTAAAAATATGCACTCTTCTCAATAGAGTTACCGGTAGGAAGATTTTGGTATTACGTGTCCAAACGCAGCGCTTTTGTTGCTTTACCTAGGGTTTTGCATAAAATCTGTATTTACTATTCTGGAGCTTATGTGTAGCCATTTAAATAATCCGGCGTAATACGTTATTAAAGGGTTTTTAAAACTCTGGTGATATTTGTAGATTTACTTTATGCTTTACCACTACCGCATTCTCAACTGATGTTGACGATGTGGTCTAAAGTAAACACGTAAAACGTAAAGGGGGCTAACTATCAAATGCAGTTGCCAGAACACATTAATAGGTGTTCCAACTCAGATGTAAAAATTCGAACCTGTCCGAACACGCTATCAACTAAGCCCTCATCGCTTCAAAGGAGATTATTATAAGTAATTATAGATTATGGTGACCATTTACAATTAGGTTGATTGTATGTGTATGTATTACTTACACGGTCAACAATGAAGTCATTTATTGTCCTTATGTTAGCGAATATGTGACTGGTATTAATTTTTGTAAAATTTCTCCATGTCATTGAGAAACGTAACTTAATCGATTCTAGTATATAAATAGCTTTTGATATGTTATAAGCTTGAATTTAAAATCTTACTCTTATATTTATGGCTAGTATTTTTAAGGATAGTAATAACCTAAGAACTGATGCTCAGCTGTAAAGTTAAAGAGACTCTTCAAGAGGGAAGTAAACAGGTTTTTAAAAGGTTGGTATCTTGGTATCGCCCGTGTCATAACTGTGATATTGCAAGCGTCTATAGGCTGCGAGTTTACCATCCAGCGGCCCGCATGCTTGCTTGCCACCATCGTGGTATAAAAAAAGTTTCTTTGCTGTTTAGGTGTTTAACGTTTGAGCGTTATACCACATATATATTAAGATATGGTCAAAGTTGGTACCATGTTACGTTAAGAAACTGGATGTTAAATTCAGAAGCCGAAATACACATATAAGTGTTTGGAGATAGATTTGTAATTTTTTGGTAGTTGATAGCCATAAGGATATTAGAGATAGGCCCTATAATTATATTATGACTTCATCTTAATATATATGTACATCTAATTTTTAACTATACCACTATGCTATAATTTCTTAAATATACTATTCTTTCACAGACAGTTCTGGCTTATTATAAGATGTTAAATCCTCGTCATCCGACATGACGTGCAACTTATCCAAATACACCTTGTTTTATATTATTACCTAAACACTCTCCTAGAGTACATTCCTGTCCATTACAATAGCCTAGTACATAACAAAAGTATATTAATCTACGTCTAACAAAGGGAGATTAATGACTTTGAGCCCTTTCATTAAAGCCATACAAATAAATATGTGTGGATGGAGAAACACTATGATTTGTCGATATTAGTGTTTCTGATATCGATAATGAATCTTGGATGCCGATGTGTGTAATTGGATGGGTGCTTTGAGAGAGTATGAAAAGCATTGCATAAAAATTAGAACAACAAGAATTCGAGAATTAAACAATACATTTGTTGAAAACTTTGTTGACATATTACTTCAACCTGACCTTTAGGGTGTAAGGGGTGTCGAATAACATCTAGGACTTGAGACATCCAAGGCAACCTCACCTGCACGTGGTGCACCCTGCTGAATAACGAACGAGGCAATGGCGAAAGCGGGGGTAGGGGGTTTGGGTCGCAACCACCATGTATATGGCATAGTGCCCGTCATAGTGATTCGCTTCTGCAGGTTGCGTTTCGGGATCAGCCTGTGCATATCCAGCTTTTCGTAGGCCGGCATGACAGCGGCGACCGGCGATGGATAGTCTATCACTCGGTGGTCGCCATTGTTTTTGGATTGTACTGTGCTTACTATCAGGCACAGTGCAGTCATTTTGCTGTGCCACAATAAAAAAAACCTCTCAGCTGAATAGTTTTGGAGAGACAGCTAAGATAAACATATCATATCTTAAATTTTCATAATTAATTATTCTATTTAAGAAACTACGAAAAACATTGTATGGAATTGGAACTCCGAGAATTAGAGAATTAACCTGTACATCCTTTGCATACTGTGTTGATATATTATCTCTCGCCTGAATAGTTTTGCAAGAGACAGCTAAGACAAGCATAGCGTGTTTTAAATCTTCATAAATTTTGTTCTTTAAATAAAATATCATACATATTATTATCATATATTATCATATATGAAGCCTAAACTTTGTAACGGAATTGGGCGAACGGATAAACGTGAAATTTGACATAGTTAAAGTTTACATGGAGGAGAAGTGCAGGAAGCTATTTATTTTATATAAAATGCATTAGAAGTACATTAAATTAATTAAAATATGCATTACTCACACTAATGGTTCAATTTTACACAACATATACACACATGTAAATAAAAAAGACATTTTGACATCTGTCAATAAAGGACTTCGAAAAAGGTTGTGAAGGAGGTTGCTATGCTCGACTATATTATTTTATTCTTACGTTCCAATTACCCTTTTTCATTCTACATTCAACAATGATATTAACCCTAATAAAATTCAAACTTAAAAAAATGAATGAACTATGGTCGAATGTCGACCACTGGGCGCCCACTAGTGTATCTAATTGTTACTAAGTACGAGATGATACCAAAATACAAGTAGAATTAAGCAGTGTATCAGTTGCAAGCACTGCAGGTATGTCATCTTTCAACTAAACAGAGCATACAATAAGGATGACCGTCACATAGTATGCTATTCCAATTTTAAATTAATTCAAGTACCCTCTCAGGATTAATCTGCTTTCGACAATTTCCGTCTAACTGAGTTAACAGTGAAAAATGTTATTACCTAATCACGTCTACGTCCGATAATCGAATTTAGAAATCTTTGGGATTTCCCTCGAGATAATCGGCTTTCCGGAAAATTGGAGATTTTCAACGCGTCCGTTCGCAATTTCTGTGTTCTAAGTGATTAGAATAATGAGATGTTCGTTCATATAAACGAAAAATTAACTCTGGAAGGTTTTCTTTTCCTCTCATTGTCTGTGAGCTTCAAATACATTTAATTTTCGTTTAACTTCTTGTCATTTGAAAAGGATCTTAACGAGTGACAAAATATTAGACTATATATAAATTGCACAGTATAATCAAATGACAATTTTTTCCACCTTCCCACAACCAATATAAGAATTCCCACGGTTGTGCGTAAGGCAGAAAATTAATAAACTCTAAGAACTCCCCATTAAATTATCACTCAAGTGTCATAAACTCGCTTACTAAAAAAAAATCCTTGCTAATGTTTTTAGTTTATTATTTGTATGTAATAAAAGTGGGTTACCTTGTACAGAAGTGCCTGAAATAACTTAAATGAGAATCGACGCAATATTGACTCAGCATGTATGAACATCGCATCAACCGACACAAGTTTGATTTCTGCAATGAGCCAAAGTTTTCGATGAAAGGAAACATCGAGATATGTATCATAGTATGGTGTAGTTCTTTATCTAATGACTATTTAAATAACTACAATCCTTAAGCTGAAAGACTGTTTTAATGACGTTCGTAAATAAACTGTGATAGCTGGACTTAAGCGATTTCCCTCTAGCTTTTGCCTGTTTACCCTTTTGAGTTACACCGTCGTTTAATATATTGTGTGATTATGAAAGTACTAAAACTTACAATGAATAAAAAGGCAAGATCATTTTAGAATATTATACATCTAAGGGTTTCAATATAGCATGAAATTTAAAACTTACTGGTGAAAAAATAGTATCTGGCAGGAGATTAAATACATAAGTCTATATATAGTACAATAACAAAGATATTGTTCTATATATTGTACAAAGGTCCTGTGTATCGAACATCGCTTCCAAGTATAGCCAACAAATTTCTTAACGACGTTCACAGTGTAAAGGGTTCGAAACAATTGGCATATAAATGAAGGTGAAATTAGTTAGGTCTTCTTGTTATCTTAGGATCAGATTTAGTGGTATAAACAACTTAAAATAAGCTAAATTATTATTGCTTAGATTAAATTTTATGAATTGTAGATAATAATGTTCTTTCTTTTTATAATTCGACCTCTAAAATCCTTTTATACATATACAAGCCGGATGATATAAGCCATCACTTCATTATGGTATGTAGCAAAACATCTATTTGCCGCTATCAGTGGAAAGCTTTATGACGTACTTGGCGTCGAGCTAGTAAATACCATTCGTAATGCAAAGCTAGTAAATCCCATTCGTAATGCAAATCGGTTAGCATCGATTGAAAGTCAGTCGTACTGCCTTTAAACTTTTACCCAATAAAAATATAAACATAACAGTATATAGTAATATTCTGTTCCAACCATCGACCAACATGCCCTTGCTCTCCGCAACCCGAACCGCACTTCATATCCACATGTAATATTCCTTCATTCTCATTTAGTGTGCATTGGTTCCCTACTTTATATGGTAAATGATTCACTCAAGAGTTAGAGGATCGCGTTAAGTTTTTCATAACAGTATATAGTAATATTCTGTTCCTGTGGATCGGCCAACATGCCCTTGCTCTCCGCAACCCGAACCGCGCTTCATATCCACATGTAATATTCCTTCATTCTCATTTAGTGTGCATTAGTTTCCCATTTTGTATGGTAAATGATCCACTCAAGAGTTAGAGCATCGCGTTAAGTTTTTGCTTAACATCAATACCGCTGGTTAGCTGGAAGAAAATGCCTCATCGCATTAAGCTCGCCAGTGTACAAATCAAAAGTGCAATAATGAATTCATTCATTCATGTTAGAGAGCCTTTAACCTTCTCCAATAAATAGGTCTTAAAAGGCTATAATGATACACACTGATAGCTTGACAACAACATTTAATAAAAAAAGAGTACAGACAAAATATTCATAGATGGCGCTACTAGTTACATTTTGTTACAAACTTAACACCCCGACTTAACAAAACACTAGGTGCATGGTGCATACATTTACCACACTATACTTATTACATATCAATATACATCTATATAATATATTTTGTAACAAACCAAAATCAACGTTATTTCTTATCAAATAAACCAAACATTTCTAAAAAACTGTAATGTTTCATTTTACATAAACCCTTAGTAAGAAGATCTGCGGGCATCTCTGAGGTAGATAAATATTTAACATTTACAGTTTCACTAGCAATTTTATCTCTACAAAAAAGATACCGCACATCTATATGTTTGGATCTTTTATGATGAATAGGATTGGCTGACAGCATATGGGCTGACTGATTGTCTTTATATATTGGTATAGGATAAGTTTCATTAGTTAACTTAAATAACAGGTCCAATGTTCCTTATCATAACAGTTATTAAATTGACTTAAGAAGTTAACAGAAAATACAATATTAGGACGTTTGATTACAGCTATATATATAAGCGAACCAATCAATTGCTGATAAGGTAACTTTTTGTCACAGTTCTCGCTTTTAGTCAAATTCAGTTCAGGTTCTATTGGTGTCTCTGCAGTCTTACAATCTGAAATATTAAATTTTAATAATAACTCTTCAATATAATTTTCTTGGTCTTAAGTTATAGTACCATTATTTTTATCTACAACCACTCTCATTCCCAAACAATTTTGAACACATCCTAAATCTTTAATTTTAAATTTAGAAGACAAACTTTCTTTTAATTAACTAGTTTCCTGTTCAATATTTGAAAATATAAAGATATCATCGACATATAATGCTATAATTATCTTTAAATTTTTGTCTATTTTAATATATCTAATTTAAACAAACATGGTTCAACTTTAGATTTTTTTATAACCCAAGGATTGTAACAATCCATCAACCCTTTGATACCATACCCTTTTTTTTAACATTGGGAAATCCCTACGGATTCCCACCCTAGCCGGGCAGCTGAGGGTGGGGTATGTCCGACTTGCACGGACTAAAACCCCATGGTGCCTTCAATCACCTATAGATGTTAGATTTAAAAGTAAAAATAAAACTGGCTGGAAATCAGTCGAGCCCCGCATCCAAAATTAAATGGTATTTAATAGAGAAAGATGAGTATGTGAAAGAATTTAGAACAAAAGTTGTTAATAAAATGATATAAATGGAAAATATGGAAGCGAGAACTGTTAATGAATGTTGGAATGAAATGGCAACATGGGTAAGGAACATAGCAAAGGATGTTTTTAGTGTAATGAAAGGAAGAGGAACGGCTTTCAATGAATGGAAATGTATTGAAGACCAAGATAGTATGATTAAAGAAAATAAGAGAATAATGTATGTAGAATGCAAAGAACAATGCAATGACAAGAAATGCAAAAAGAGTAGTTTCTATTGCTATCGCTAGAGATTGCTAGAGTACAAGATGATTTGTACGAATCACTAGAGAACTCACAAACACAAAAATATTTGTATTGGTTAGCAAACGTAGAAGAAAATAATACAAGAGATATTACATACGTTAAATGTATAAAAGACGATAGAGGAAAAGTTTTGATGAATGATGAGGACATAAAGAGTCGTTGGAAGAAATATTTTGAAATACTGATGAATGAAGAAAATGACATGACCGGAGAGTTAGAGATCGTACCATCAAATTTAGGTGTTGTACAAGAAATAAGTGAGAATGAAGTAAGAAAAGCTGTGAATGGTATGAAAAACGGAAAAGCCGTTGGACCAGATGGCATACCGGTTGAAGTATAAAAGTTTTTAAAAGAAGATGGGTGGAAGTTTGAAAATATCACTAGTGACAGAGAAGTTAAGGAGTAATAGGTTAGCATGGTTTGAGCATGTCATGAGAAGAGATGAAAACCGTGTAACTAGAAAAGCTTTGAGTATGACGGTCGATGGATATAAGAGTAGAGGAAGACCGCAAAAGCTATGGATGGATCGTGTGAGAAATGATATGTGTGTAAAAGGTGTGAATACTGAGATGACATCTGACCGTACTTAGGTGGGATAATGGTAAGAAGACGATGATGTTATATTATAGATGGCAAACGAACAGGCGGGTCACCATCAGGTGATCACCGCCGTCGATAGACACTAGCAGCACCCGGGGAGTCGCAATGATTTCATCACGATTATTTTTTTCATTAAAAACTCCGACTGATTCGTTAAATTTTGTCATTAACACTGTAATGTAATAAAGAAGAAGGGTGTCTAGCTGTATCATCCTTAGGGTTTTACCAGCTGACCCATATAGGGCGGTAATGCTCTACTGACCGCAGACGCATTGCAATCTCTCGTCAGTGGCTCCAAGTAGCTATAGTGCACGCAGCGGCCACACCCCGGCAAACCGCGTCAGCTCGCGGGTTAAGCCTGGTTGAGGGGAGCATGCCTCTTAGCCGGCCTTGTAGCAAAGCCTTACCGCTCAATGCAGTAACACTATAATTAATATGAAAATTCAAAAGAGAACACATTTATTTCATTATTTTCAGTTTTTACTAGTGTCAGGAGTCCTTATGACTGCCTCGACATTTTTATTTTATTTAACAATACTAATTGGCATTGAAAAATCATTTCATAATACTGTAAAATAATTCTAACGAAGTTTTGACAGATGATAAACTTAGATTTTATCATTTGTTGGTTGTCCTTTCATTAAACTTTGTTAATTTTCTTTTATCTGTTTGGTTCTCATTAAATTTTGTAATTTCTCATTCTGTAACTTGAATTTTAATAATTTCTCATTTTGTTCATATCTGTTATTATCAGAATGATTCGATTTATTTTCAGCTTGATTTTTAATTATTAATGTAATTTCAAGTTCTATGCTTGACAATTTTTCTTGTCTTGTTGTATTACAAGTTTATAAGTCATTATATAAAACTTATTTTATTTATAGAGGAAACCACGTATGTACCACACCTTCATCAAGATAAGAAATCATGCATCGTCAGTGCTTATAAAGATCGTACTTACTGAAAACTCAAACAACCTTATATTAAAGGAAACATATTTTATTAGTTTTATAAATAAGGTCCGAAGTAGAATAAAAAAATGCCAAGATATAAGGACTGCCGACAGAAGCAAAACTCATAACAATGGAATAAATGTATTCTCTTTTGAATTTTTAAATGAATTATTTAAACTAACATACATAGCTACTAACATAACAAGGAAAGGTGGCGAAGCGCATCTTCTATTCTGAACTGGAGGAGGGCAAGCGGAATCATGATGGTCCCTTCCTCCGGTACAAGGATGTCCAAAAGCGGTACATGAAGAGATGCAATATAGAGCCCTCTTGTTAGGAACGTTTGGCAGCACAACGGCCAGAATGGCACAGAATGGCGAACAGCCAAGTACGCGAGTTCAAGGCTCAGCGTAAAGCTGACCTTGATACCAAAGGTGACTAGTTAAAGGCTCGCCCTCCTGCTGCCATAATATATCATTATGAGAACGGCGTACTCACGTGCCCTCAATGTGCACCTAGTTTCGTCGCGCTACCTAAGCCATCTTCGAGTGCACCAGCGTCATTTCTAAGTTTAAGTGTCAAAGTGATCGCCATATCCGAAACCAGTAGTAACAATCATCATCATCACTAAGATAATTAAAATTAGTTTAGTTGTTACGTCTATTGGAACTCGGAGCAATAATTACATACATTGTTTTACAGTTTATCAATAAATCAAAACTATGATGACTTGCAAAATATCAATATTACATGTACACAGGTCGCTATAGGCAGGAGCAATATAGGACACGCTGACTAGCAAATCATGACCTGAAGTCATAAGTTTATCTCCTGCCAAAAAATACCGCTTAACGCGCCTAAAGAAGTTATCATTTCAAAAATCAAAATCTACTGAGTCGTTTTAGCGTGATGCGTGCACAATAGTATCTATTAATTAATTTATCTAGACAGGTTTGGCATTGACTACAGTTTCACCTGATGTTAAGTGATGGTGTGTGACAATGGCATTGTCTTTACCTTGAATTTATTCAGGCTTTAGGCTAAATAGAGTATCCATCTTTAGTTACCGTCGATTGATTGATAACTCTATCTGTCGCTGCGAGTTTCAGTTTATGTGGAACAGTGCAGCGGCCAAAAATTTGTTTCTCTTTAGCACCACTCAAAAAACACGTTAAATGCCAAGAAAAAGTAAAAAACGTATTACGTAAGAAGACTTCCATTCGGAAAACTCGTTAGGAAAAGTGGGCCATATTAATTATGTTTACCACGATACAGGATCAAATTATATCTAGCTGGCTTGAAATTTACCGGTGCGCGTCTTAGGGATAATTGTCGTATAGTAATAAATTTCTTGGCGGAAGCAGTTGTCTGTCAGAAATTTTATTAAAAGTTTTTTTTTTGGCATCTAATTTTCTAGTACATTGTTACTGCTATTATCGAGTAGGTATATTAGTATTATCGAGTAGTATATTACTAGTTTCTTGCGATCATTTCAATGAACTAATAAGATGGTGGGCCTTTTGTTAAAAAGATAAACCAGATTGAACTTCTTGCCGGTTCTTCTCGATAACTGGGTTGTTTTCCGTACCGGTGGTAGTTTTGACGTACATAGGCTTAGTGTCTAAATTGAATAAAGTAATTTTGATATTAGTTCTAGGGAGTTTTTGTGGCAAGTCAGAATTCATGCGATCATGGTCCGTGGTATTATTTCCCATCCACTTCACTTATGCACAATAACCGAACTATATTACATAAAACACAATATAGAGACAAATAACACAAGATTATGAATGCAACATAAAAACCACTACATGACATTCCAAGAACCCGCCAAAAATTCTATTAAAAGTTATTTTCACTTAATTACACTATGCAATGACATTTGATCAGGTTTATGTAAATCTGTATAAATATAAAAACCATTGCTGAATTTATATAAGTGTATCATTTTAGAACGACTGCATGGGGGAATCAATGACATAGGTAGTAAGGATGGTGGGATTTTTAATTATTAATGTAATTTCAAGTTCTATGCTTGACAATTTTTTTAATGCGAACTCTGTGATACTCGTATTACAAGTTCACCTTCTACCACGCCTTCACCAAGATAAGAAAACATGCATCGTCAGTGCTTATAAAGATCGTACTTACTGAAAACCTTAAGAACCTTATATTAAAGGAAACATATTTTATTAGTTTTATTCCCCCCAAATGGTGGCAACGCACTTGCGACTCCTCTGGTGTTGTAAGTGTCTATGAACGGTGATGATCACTTAACATCAGGTGACCCACCTGTTCGTTTGCCAGTTATGACATAAAAAGAAAAAAAGGAGATCTTCAGAGATTTAGTTTTGGCAAAAAATCTTCCGTTCTAAGACTATCAATTAATAAGCTCGTAACTAGATCGGTTGTAATATTACTGTGAAGATTTAATTCTTGTTGAGTAATTAGATTATTGAAGTAACCAGCATAAATTTGGGAACTCATTGCCAAACATAAGGTTCCAAGTCGAACAAAGAATTTTCCACATTATTTGTATGCATACAAACTATCACGGTGTGAGCGAACACACTCAACGTTTTATAAATGTTGCCGCTTCATTTACATTACAATGGGTGACCCGAGTTGGTTATTGTTTATTTGACTACCGTAAATTATACATAAAGAGTTCTTCCATCCTTAACCTCGGTTTAAATTCGCCCGGTTCATGAATTACTTGGGAAATTTTGTTAGATACCTTAAATTGAAAATATATTTATAGCTTGCTTCTGATTTTATTCCCATTGTTGTAGCTTGCATAGAATTATTTGCGTTTGATTAAAGCAAATGATGTTAAGCTTATTATGTTTTTTTTTTCGCCATATACATGGTGGTTGGGACCCGGTCAGGCTGTAAAACCCTACCACCCCACTTTCGCCATTGCCTCGTTCGTTATTCAGCAGATTCCCCCCAAAGGGTGGCAACGCACTTGCGACTCCTCTGGTGTTGTAAGTGTCTATGAACGGTGATGATCACTTAACATCAGGTGACCCACCTGTTCGTTTGCCAGTTATGACATAAAAAGAAAAAAAGGAGATCTTCAGAGATTTAGTTTTGGCAAAAAATCTTCCGTTCTAAGACTATCAATTAATAAGCTCGTAACTAGATCGGTTGTAATATTACTGTGAAGATTTAATTCTTGTTGAGTAATTAGATTATTGAAGTAACCAGCATAAATTTGGGAACTCATTGCCAAACATAAGGTTCCAAGTCGAACAAAGAATTTTCCACATTATTTGTATGCATAAAAACTATCACGGTGTGAGCGAACACACTCAACGTTTTATAAATGTTGCCGCTTCATTTACATTACAATGGGTGACCCGAGTTGGTTATTGTTTATTTGACTACCGTAAATTATACATAAAGAGTTCTTCCATCCTTAACCTCGGTTTAAATTCGCCCGGTTCATGAATTACTTGGGAAATTTTGTTAGATACCTTAAATTGCAAATATATTTATAGCTTGCTTCTGATTTTATTCCCATTGTTGTAGCTTGCATAGGATGATTTGCGTTTGATTAAAGCAAATGATGTTAAGCTTATTATGTTTTTTTTTTCGCCATATACATGGTGGTTGGGACCCGGTCAGGCTGTAAAACCCTACCACCCCACTTTCGCCATTGCCTCGTTCGTTATTCAGCAGGGTGCACCACGTGCAAGTGAAGATGGCTTGGGTGTCTCGTCTTATGATCTTATTCGACACCCCTTACATGTTTAACTATCTTTGACACATATGCAAGAATATAATGCTTTTAAGATTTTTAATTTAGTTAATAACTATACTAATTGGCCTTGAAAAATCATTTCCTAATACTAGAAAATAATTCTAAAGAAGACTTGACAGCACATACATTTTATGTGGAAATCATTATTGCCAAATAAGTAAAGTGTACGTTTGTTTTACACTTTATAAAAGAATGTTAAAGTAGACACACGTTGGTCTCGGACGGTCCGGTTCCAGAAGAGTTTCCACCCACGAACACTCCGATTGTGGAATGAGCTTCCAGCTGAGGCTTTTCATGGGGACTACAGTATGGAATTCTTCAAGGGGAAGTTAATAGGACATTAAAGAGTATACAACGCGCACGTGACTCTGGTGTTGCGAGCGTCCATAGGCTGCGGTGACTGCTTAACATCAGGCGGCCCACATGCTTGTTTGTTACCATCGTGGTATAAAAAAAACACTTTATCAATTTTAGCACTCGACCACTGTATCATCTGTTGTTAAATTATAATGTGATCACATACTCACATACACACACTGAGCCTAGAGGGGACATACCTATAGCAATAGATTTGCAATTTGAGAGTGGTAGCTAGCTAAGCGAACTTAGAAAGCGTTCTACTACTATGCTGAATAATATATATAATAACAAACACATTCATTTAAACGGGACACTAAATATAGTATAGTAGTTATAAATATATAATACACATTTTATGGTATCAAATTAGTTCTTATTATAACCCTGAAACTTTTATTGCTTATGGTATTCAATGTAGATAAACTTTATTAGCAAATTTACATCTTAATAGGCTCTTATATATAAAGGTACAAGGGCAGACGAAGTAGTATTGTATTTATAGATATAATAAGAAAGTAAGACTAACGTGTCTGTACGTTTCGTGAACAAAAATTGTTGCAGATGTCTAGGAATAAGTAATAGAATACAATTCAATAATTTGTAGAAATGTCTGTCTCTCTGTTTGTATGAGCACGCATCACAATAAACATAATAAAACCATATCCTCGAGAGTAACTTAATCTTTGTTTCATTGAAATAGGTCCACTCTATCAAAAGTTATTGTAATTTGAATGACAGCTCGAGGTAAGCAAGTAAGAAAGAAAATAGTAATCTACGAGTATACTAATATTATAAACCTTATTTGTTTATTTGTTTGTTTGAACGCGCTAATCTCAGGAACTATTGGTCTGATCTGAGTTCTTTCAGTGTTATATAGCTCATTTATCAAGGAAGGCTATATATCATCATGCTAAGACCAACAGGAACGGAGCAACAATGTAGAAAGTTTCAAACTCGGTTTTTTTTTCTTTTGAGAGCTTCCGCTAGATGTTAGCGTTGGCCCAAAGTAACTATTCCACGCGGACGAAGTCGCGGCCAGATACTAGTATATAATAATGTAATAGAGCGTGAAGAACTGTCTGAGGTGACTTGCTATTAGGGGTCGTTCAAGCATTACGTAAGTAGAATTTGTGTAATTTCTGACCAGCCCCACTCCTTCGTCAGCGAATGTAAGCAATGTTCTCTCCACCCATGCTTATGTTAACAATTATATAATGTTAACAAATTATAATTATAATTATTTCTAATACGTTCTGAATTTATAGTCTATTTGCTGACCCGGCAACGCGTTTCTGTGACTTAGTTATTACATGTTGATATAAAGTTAATGATAAAGTATAAAAATAAAACGTGGAGCTATCTATAAGAGATCTATAACAGTCGCGCCTACTGATTTCTGTTAACAAACTAATTTAAAGCCCCATCTGTTCGATGCTGATTAAACTTACAATTAACAACAATAGTCAACATTTAATTTGTGATTAAAAAGTATTTAGGCAATTAATCTAAATATAAATTATCCTATTTCTCAAGTTGGATCAAATTACACATAAATGATAAGTTTCGTGAAGATCTCTCGAGTAGTTTCAGAGTTGGACAAATATTACGAGACTGGATTTTCATATATGTAGATAGAGGAAATCTTATAGTGGTTTGTTATTAATGCGATGATAGGGCAATGGATAAGACCGTGCGCCTCATATATCAAATCTACAAAACCAGATCCCCCTCCCTCATATTATCAAAAATAAGCAAGTCTAAAACCCTGGCCTGCCTTTAGTACTAACTTAATGCTTGAATGGTCCCTTGTAATACACGTAGACGAGGCTGTCTATCTTTCAGAAAAATAGTTTAGTTTAAAGATTGAATAGACCTGAGAAAATTTCTTTAAACTTATACCGTTCTTAGAGCTTAAATTAAAACGAATGAACGTCGAAGAGTTCAAGAATAAAGGAAACAAAAAGCCAACTACGTAAACGTCTTCTTTAATCACTAGAAAGCGGACGAATGAAATAAAAAGCGCCTCGACATAGGGCTGATGGCGTCGTTCAGTTAATGAGAGTGGATGAGGGAGGCCTTTTACCCTCATCTGTAATACGACTTTAGTTTCTTAAATATTTATTTCCTTGAGTTTTCCTTATGTGTTTTGTTTCGGGTTATGACGCGTGTTTGTTTATTTTTATTCGTCCGTACACTTTTGTGCACTTCACTTGATGGTAATGATATGATCTTATACAATGGAATTCTTTACTACGGAACACTGAAAACATATCTGGAACATTCTAAAATTATCTACAAGAACACATAATAGACGGCATACTACATCCATTGATTCAGACGATGCATGAGTAACACACATACATTAAAGATTCCAAAAATATTGCATCTCGAAATTGTAATAGCTTTCCAGATATTTCCACCCTCCATTATAATCCGTATATATATGGCATAGAGCGACCGAGAACAATTCCCCTCAAGACATCAAAGCGAACGGAAACAAGAGGGAGAATTCTACAAGCAGACCACATAGTAAGATTTCAATACAGCTATAGCGTACCTTTGTAATAATGATCTCTAGTTTCCTCCTAGTTAGTAGAATTTATTTTACTAATAATAGCTCTTCAGTAATCACCGTTGTCATCATATATGAAGTAAATATCCCGATATCAAAACAGGACAAGTTGGAGTAAACCACTATCTCCGAAGCATTTGCTGGGTGTAAGCTCTTTATCATTACTGTATGATGAAGTAAACTCGCTGATATCAATACAGGACGCGTTGGAGTAAGCCAATATCTCGGAAGTGTTCGATATGTGCACGGAAATTTGCACTATGCATCTTTATGAATATCAAAATCTGATACCGGGTTGGAGAACACGCCAGTCAAGAGAAGAGCCAGCTACAAACTCAGTAAACAATATGATTTTGTTGTTTTTTCTTTTTAAGTAAGTTTTAGCGTTTTACCATAATCTCACCTAATGTTGAATAATCAGTTTATGCCTGATGGTAAGCACAGTACAGTCCAAAAATAATGGCAATCACTGAGTGATACACTATCCATCGCCGGTCGCCACTGTCATGCCGGCCTGCGAAAAGCTGGATATGCACAGGCCGATCTCGAAACGCGACCCGCAGAAGCGAATCACTATGACGGGCTTTTTCGCCATATTCATGGTGGTTGCAACCCAGTCAGGTGCACATAACTGAATTCTATCCTAAGATGGAAAGCAATCGTCAGACATTATCGTCATGCCTTGCGAACTATCGAGCTGCGTGACAATAGACGAAGGACGCCTTTGTAAGGAATTAATTTGGAGGTTAGTTTTTAACACGGAAAGCCGTCAGTTTCGTCACGCAAATATGGGACTAGCATTATTGGCTGGAATTATCTTTAAAACGTGTCAAAATACCTCTTTAATACCCGTATATTAAATATACAGTCTATTTCATGCGAGAGACGAACCTCAACAGTCTCAAAACATTTACTTCCCACTCATCCTCACATAGTTTATGTTCCCAATTAGATAATAGACCAATATTATAGTATTTTATCCGTTGTAATAATGCGTCTTTATTTTAATACTAGCTGACCCGTGCGACTTCGTCTGCACCAAATCGGTTATTACCGGTTTCGTTTGTACTTTTAAACGCGAAAAATCTAAATACATCTCAAAACCCGATTGCAGCGATACTTACTGTTTCAAATTGTGAATCCCAACTATCCAGGGACTCACTCAAACATATACCCTGTTGGTATGTGAGAAATATTTTAAAATATGCTTAGAACCCGTTCGCAGCATCACCTACCAGGTCCAATTAGGATAACAAATAACCTACATATATTGCCGATAAATGTCTTCCCAGTACGTTGTCCCAGTACCTTCTGTCCCAATAAGCCTACAACCCGTTCGTAACATCATCTACCGGGTTCAATTAAAATAAAAACTAACCTACGTATATTGGCAGTAATGTAAAAAAAGCTTGAGAGGTCCATGGACCTCCAGTTGGAACGTAGTTCCTTTCCCTTTTTTGTAGGCGTTTACTATACGCTCAGTATAGTTTACATTATAAAATATCAAGTTGATAGAGTTAAATTGTAATTTAAACGTTAAAATATATTCATAAAATAAATAATGATAAATTAAACACTGAATGACATAATAACTATTTTCAACTTGTATTAAAAAATTTTCACACTACATTGTATTAAAGAAAAACATAAATAATAAAAA
>MU159252.1:165809-185114 GCA_015888305.1 Antheraea pernyi | reverse complement strand
AACTAGCTGACCCGTACGACTTCGTCTGCACCAAATCGGTTATTACCGGTTTCGATTGTACTTTTAAACGCGAAAAATCTAAATACATCTCAAAACCCGATTGCAGCGATACCTACTGTTTCAAATTGTGAATCCCAAATATTGTGCTTACCATCAGGCATAAACTGATTATTCAACATTAGGTGAGATTATGGTAAAACGCTAAAACTTACTTAAAAAGAAAAAACAACAAAATCATATTGTTTACTGAGTTTGTAGCTGGCTCTTCTCTTGACTGGCGTGTTCTCCAACCCGGTATCAGAGAACACGCCAGTCAAGAGAAGAGCCAGCTACAAACTCAGTAAACAATATGATTTTGTTGTTTTTTCTTTTTAAGTAAGTTTTAGCGTTTTACCATAATCTCACCTAATGTTGAATAATCAGTTTATGCCTGATGGTAAGCACAGTACAGTCCAAAAATAATGGCAATCACTGAGTGATACACTATCCATCGCCGGTCGCCACTGTCATGCCGGCCTGCGAAAAGCTGGATATGCACAGGCCGATCTCGAAACGCGACCCGCAGAAGCGAATCACTATGACGGGCTTTTTCGCCATATTCATGGTGGTTGCAACCCAGTCAGCCTTTAAAACCCTACCATCCCGCTTTCGCCAATACCACGTTAAACCGAGGGGACAAGTTTTTATTTCAACTGCCAGAACATACGTATCCAGTTGCTGATAGTTTTTGAATTTGGGAGTGGCGATTAATCAGCCGAGCTTTGAAAAAACGCTACAACCATATCATGACTTCATGTTCTCGTTCACTAAAGACTTCTAATTATTCCAGGCATTAGGACCCACATAGATCGATGTGGTGCCTAAACACATTATTACTGTGCCATTAGCACTCGGAAAGTGTATTTGCAATTATGTTAGGATTCTTTACAGATATTTTACTGATAGTGGTCTTTACTATACAAAAATCCATCATTAAATATTATAGTATAGTTGGGTTTCCGTCAGGAATTGATTAGCCGCTGTCACGTCTTAGTGTATGTCCAGAGTGGACGCTATAATCGAGCGTCGAGCGTATTAATGCATGTTTGAAACGTACGCCGGACGCGACGCCACGCTCGACGCTCGATTGTAGCGTCCTCCCTGGTCGTACACTTACTGCCACAGAAACCGTTTGTTTTTATTTGCGCGTCTACCTGAAAAAGTTAAATCCGAAAATAGTAATAGAAAGAGGGAAATATTAGTAAATGAACCAAAAAGTAATTAATTAGTAATTGACGCGTCGTTGATTGATGGTTGAACTTGACAATGCGTCGTTGGTTGACGGTTGAACCCGACGTTGACGGTTGGTTGAACCTGTGGTCGGTTGACACTGTCGATATGCAATTGTAAATTTTTTTTTTTTAAATAATTGAAATATGTTGTAGATTAACGTGTAACAACCACAATCCGTTACACTTCGTTGAATGTGAACGGGAGAGTGCTTCAAGAGCGACTGAATTGAAGAAATGTCTGATACTGTACACAATATTACAAAATCATATGGAAAATCTTCATGCGAAATAGCCATTAAGGTAACGTATGAAAAGGAATATTAAGCTGCTAAGAGTTCCGCAAAACTTGCATCGCTTTTCGAAAACTTTGTTTTGTTGTCGGGCGTAAAGTTTTTTTTCTGGTCTGAGCGTATACAATAGTGATGGAGTGTTATGAGGGTACTTTAAAAAGTTCGTGAAAGAAGGGTTCCTTTGTATTCTTATTGACGATCGCTGTATACTTTTCGTTGGCGAAGTTAACGGTCGGATTTAGGGGGTTTTGAGGATGACGAACAAAACTCAAAGTCGGCAGCCACTTAAGAGAATTGAAGGATATAATATTTTAGACAGAGTATGGGAATAATTTTACCAACCTACGTATTCTATAGCAAAAGTTCGGGTAATCGTACTGAATGCATGAATACTTTATTGCACTTTTAGTTAGTACACTGGCGAGCTTAATGCCATGAGACATTTTCTTCCAGCTAACCAACGCTATTGATGTCAATCAAAAACTTTTGTAGGTAGTGCACATATAGAAAAAAGAATAAATAAATATATCTACATATATATAACAATAATAAAATTTATACATATATAATATCTATGTGTGTGTGTATGTACATACACACACAGACATAATATTTATGTTTTTAATAATTAATCACAATAAATGTAATTAAAATCGGCAACAATGCAATAATATTACGTGCGCCGCTTAAATGGTTTGAAACAAAGGAATAAAATTTGTAGCAAAAATATTCATTACCTTTAGCTTTACAAAAAAATCCACTTATAAAAACAAATAGCTAAATCAAAATGGAGATTTTATGTAGATAAAGTTTACTTTGTAGATCATGATAATTGATGAAGTTGGTTAGAAGATAATAATGTGAAATAAAAACGATAAGTTGGTAAAATAATTGCGTTGTCGCTGCCGTTGGGCCTATGAGAATGAGTAAGGGCGGGGCGTGGACGTGAGTGGCACAGAACCTACCCAGGCGTTACTGAGAAGATGTTATGTGTTTGTTATTACGTTGTGGGTCGCTGAACTATTTGATTTCACATATAAAAACGGTTGGTACGCCGCAATCGGGTTCTAGGTTTTTTAAGATTTTTCGAGTTTCGAAATACAATTGGAACCGGTAGTAACCGATTTCTTGCAGACGAAGTTGCGCGGGTCAGCTAGTATAGAAAAAATAATAAATAAATATATATACATATATATAATAATAATAAAATTAATACATATATAACATCTATGCGTGTGTGTATATAACAATGGCAAAGATAGTAATAAAAATGTATACACACAGCAAAAGTTAATTGTATGTAAATAATCGTACTGACATGAGCACCATAAATTATCTTCTGAAATAAACAGGCAATGGAACTAGAAACATACTAGTAGTCGCTGGCATTTGCACGCGCATTTGTATTTTTATAAATTACTAGGATTTGCTCGCGGTTTTGCTCATGTCAATATAGATTTGATCTATTCCTTGGTAACTGTATATTTTTTATGGATGAAAGGTATGGTCAAGCCAAAACACATGATAGGTCCGAAGCTGGAGTTACCGATGATTTCAATGTGTAATGTGAGCGGGAGAGTGCTTCGCGAGCGACTAAATTGAAGAAACGTCTGATACTGTACTGTACTGTACACAATATTACAAAATCAAATGGAAAATCTACATGCGAAATAGCCATTAAGGTAACGTATGAAAAGGAATATTAAGCTGCTAAGAGTTCCGCAAAACTTGCATCGCTTTTCGAAAACTTTGTTTTGTTGTCGGGCGTAAAGTTTTTTTTCTGGTCTGAGCGTATACAATAGTGATGGAGTGTTATGAGGGTACTTTAAAAAGTTCGTGAAAGAAGGGTTCCTTTGTATTCTTATTGACGATCGCTGTATACTTTTCGTTGGCGAAGTTAACGGTCGGATTTAGGGGGTTTTGGGGATGACGAACAAAACTCAAAGTCGGCAGCCACTTAAGAGAATTGAAGAATATAATATTTTAGATAGAGTATGGGAATAATTTTACCGACCTACGTGTTCTACAGGAAAAGCTTGGGTAATCGTACTGAATGAATGATTTAATGAATACTTTATTGCACTTTTAGTTAGTACACTGGCGATCTTAATGCCATGAGGCATTTTCTTCCAGCTAACTAACGATATTGGTGTCAATAATATATATAATAAAATTAATACATATATAACATAAATATACATATATACAAATATATAACAATGACAAAGATAGTAATAAAAATGTTACAGCAAAAGTTAATTATAAATAATCGTACTGACATTAGCACCCTAAATTATCTTCTGAAATACATAAGCTTTTTTTTTTATGTCATAGGTGGCAAACGAACATGTGGGTCACCTGCTGTTAAGTGATCACCACCATCCATGGACACCAACAACCCCAGAGGAGTCGCAAGTGCGTTGCCATCTTTCGGAGGGAAAGGTTAGGGGAGGGAAAGGGAGAGGAGAGAGGAGAGGGGAGGGGAGATGGGTCTCCGGCGCTCTCACTGACCGAGCGAAACGCAACAATGCAAGCACTGTTACTTCACGTCGGTTTTCTATGAGAGGGTGGTACTACCCCGGGCGAGCCGACCCATTCAAAAGCAATGGAAATATAAATATACTAGTAGTCGCAGGCGTCTTCACGCGCATTTGTATTTTTATATATTACTAGGATTTGCTCGTGGCTTTGCTCATGTCAATATAGATTTGATCTATTTCTTGGTAACTTGGTCCATTTTACCACCATGTATGTGGCGGAAAAGCCGGTCATAGTGATTCGTTTCTGCGGGTCGCGTTTCGGGATCAGCCTGTGCATAACCAGCTTTTCGCAGGCCGGCATTACAGCGGCGACCGGCGATGCATATTGTATCACTCGGTGGTCGCCATTGTTTTTGGATTGTACTGTGATTACCATCAGGAACAGTGCAGTCATTTTGCCGTGCTACAATAAAAAAAAACTGTATATTTTTTGTGCATGAAAGGTGTATATGTCCTCTTCAGTTCTTTTGTGAACGTGATTGCAAAATTTCATAATGATACGATGCATATTTGAGACGTGATAGGGTTGTTACAAACAAACTTCCGCATTTATAATATTAGTAAGGATGACAACAAACAAAGTCCCGAAGCATAATACCGATTTGCCGGATAGTATGTTCAAGTATCATGTCAAGCGGGTTTTAATGTCCAAAGGCTATGGGGTAGATCAATATATGAATGATGGTGAAGTTTGGAAATGACGCCCCTCTCTGTACATGCACTAAAAACGAATGAAACTATCTATGTTTTGTAAAAATATATAACATGAAGAGATAAACCAGATCGAGTTTCTTGCCGGTTCTTCTCGATGAGTGGGTTGTTTTCCGAACCGGTGGTAGCTTTGACGTTCATAAGCGCCTTATCTGGGCCTAAATTGAATAAAGTATTTTTATATTCAGATTTTTGAAACGTAACAATTAATGTAGTGCACACCCAGATAAACTCAAGATACCATGATTTTTGCAACTTGGTACTTGCCATTTATCATTGGTCGCCATTGTTTTTGGATTGTACTGTGATTACCATCAGGAACAGTGCAGTCATTTTGCCGTGCTACAATAAAAAAAAACTGTATATTTTTTGTGCATGAAAGGTGTATATGTCCTCTTCAGTTCTTTTGTGAACGTGATTGCAAAATTTCATAATGATACGATGCATATTTGAGACGTGATAGGGTTGTTACAAACAAACTTCCGCATTTATAATATTAGTAAGGATGACAACAAACAAAGTCCCGAAGCATAATACCGATTTGCCGGATAGTACATGTCAAGCGGGTTTTAATGTTCAAAGGCTATGGAGTAGACCAATATATGAATGATGGTGACCCAGGAAATGATGCCCCTCTCTGTACATCCACTAAAAACGAATGAAACTATCTATGTTTTGTAAAAATATATAACATGAAGAGATAAACCAGATCGAGTTTCTTGCCGGTTCTTCTCGATGAGTGGGTTGTTTTCCGAACCGGTGGTAGCTTTGACGTTCATAAGCGCCTTATCTGGGCCTAAATTGAATAAAGTATTTTTTGTTTTAGATTTTTGAAACGTAACAATTTATGTAGTGCACACCCGGATAAATCCAAGATACCATGATTTTTGCAACTTGGTACTTTCCATTTATCATTATATTTAAGCAAATTTAAACGTGTGCTAGCCTAATATACAAGTTATATTGCTGTAAAAATCCATAGAAATCCGTTCAATAGTTTTTACGTGAAAGAGTAACAAACAAAGTTTCTAGTTTGTGATATTAGTATGAAGTATTCAGAAAAAGCACTGCCTTATTTAGTAAGTAATAGTGATAGTTGAAAATAAACTGAATTATGAAGCTTCAATTAGGGAAAAGTTGTAGGCGGTAGAGCCACGCTGAAGCTACTACTGGTTTCAGCATGAATGGGTCGGCTCGCCCGGGGTAGTACCACCCTCACACAGAAAACCGACGTGAAGTAATAGTACTTGCATTGCTGCGTTTCGTTTGGTCAGTGCTTCGATCAACAATAACTAGATAAAGGGTCACGTACAAATCGAAGCTAAAAGCTGTCCGCGTAAATATATACTTATGTGTAGCTATTTGTTTACTAAGAAAAGGAGAGAAAAAGTTTTAAAACTGTTTTAAGTTCAACCTAATTACAACCATAACATCTTGTAATAAAGTCACAAATGTTCAAAATATTATCTAATACTTACGATAAAACGAGCAAAGTAATAAATTACTCCTCACAAATGAAAAGATAACATAAACAACATTTAGTATGAATTTAACCTTAACGCGTAATGAATAAAGTACGTTTTCCCATTATTGTGCGTGTTTGTGTCTGGTGAGGCCAAACATTTGTATAATATGTTTAAAATCGGTAATTTTGTTCAAAATTTGATATTATTAGTTAGTTTAAAGCTTAAAATATAAATTGTTCAACATGTATTTAGCGAAAGTAAGATACTCCGGCCGTTAAATCGCTTTTTCGGGTATTATTTTTGCATCTTTTGAATACACTGCGGCATGTGAAACGGGATACATTTGCTGTGTTTCAAAAAACTAAACAAAATAAGGGCTCACATTTTAAGCGAGCTCTTATTTACCGAGACGTATTTTTCGCGCTGACCCGTTATCTAGTTATTGTTGATCGAAGGGTCAGTGAGAGCGCTCCCTTCCCCCTCCTCACTTCCCCACTCCTCCTTCTCCCAAACAGAGGCTGATAATGCACTTGCGACTCTTCTGGTGTTGCATGTGTCTATGGACGGTGGTGATCACTTAACATCAGGTCACCCAACTGTTCGTTTGCCTCCTATGACATAAAAAAGAAGTTTTTTTTTCTTGGCAACGAAAACCCAACTAGCTACAAAAGTAAACACCAAATGGATACAACTTTCTTTAACTACTAGCTATACCCGCGACTCCGTTTGCGTGTTACCTAGTGTAAAAATCAACTACTAATAAGATCATCTCAATGTGTTAGTCCATTTACTTATCTAATTTTCTTTCGTACTTAAGTCGCATCGTCACTAAAATTACAATAACTTTTGATAGAGTGAACCGATTGTAATGAAACCAAGATTATTCGAAGTTATTCTTTATGATTTACTTTCTTTAGCAGTGAAGCTTCTTCAAACAGACAGGCAGACATTTCTAAAAATGATTGAAATGTATTTTATTACTTATTCCCAGACACCTGCTACTTTTAAAAAAAAAAATCTAAATGTACGAACACGTTACATTTACATTCTTATTATATGTGTAGACAGGAGTATAAGAAATGTATATAAAACGATGGAAGATATTTCTCCGGATATTGCAATTTCCTTTTGCCGGGATAATAAAAACGAATTGCTACCATGTATGCATCTTATTGAACCGGGAACAATTTCACTGCATTTGTATTCGAATAGATTTTCATTTTAAACCGGATATAAGACGGTATATTTCTAACCGTATCGTCAACACGACGGGTTTGATTATAGCAAGGTCGATCAAAAAAACTGAATTAAATCGTAACGTCACCGAAAAAACTGCTTACATTTTTAATATAAAATTTCATAAACTGAAGTTTTTTTTAAAATAAATTAAAGTAAATAAGAAAATTACTTTATATTAAAACATCGATTTATTTCATTTTCTCTATACAATATCTTCAGAGACTATGTTTTTGAGAAGTTTAGACCAAAAAGTGGCTATTGCATTGGACGTATTCTTCTCGCATCGTTAATTGCCTGATGGTAAGCACAGTACAATCCAAAAACAATGACGACCACCGAGTGACACACTATCCATCGCTGGTCGCCGCTGTCATGCCGGCCTGCAAAAAGCTGGATATGCACAGACTGATCCCGAAACACGACCCGCAAAAGCGAATCACTATGACGGGTTTTTTCGCCATATACATGGTGGTTGCGACCCAGTCAGGCTGTAAAACCCTACCACCCCGCTTTCGCCATTGCCTCGTTCGTTAATCAGCAGGATGCACCACGTGCAGGTGAGGATGGCTTGGATGTCTCAAGTCTTAGATGTTATTTGACATCCCTTACACCCCTTACTCTCTGGTGAAACTCGGAAAACGAAAATTCTGAACTACTTTTTTTGATTAAAGGTGCGATATTATAATTTGAATCAGTATCGACATAATTTACAATTTAGATACCGTCATTAACGTAATTGCGAATCCGTGGGATAGAACTAGAGCTTTCGGTGAAAGAAAACATCTTAATGAGACCATAGCATAGTGGTAGGGTTTTTTCTCAGCCTACCTGTGTAGCTACTACTGGTCAATTGAAAATCCGTCATCTAGCACCGATAGTTGGGTTACGGCACCTGCACTTGAGAATCAGCCCTCCTCTCGATTTAGCGTGTTTGCCATCTTAGATCTTGTGCCCCCCGAATGCCTTTTAAACTCAAGGGGAACGTTTATAAAACTACGATAAAACCAGTCACGCAGTATGCATCTGAGTGCTGGGTTACGAAGAGACGGATGAGAGAAAATTACACGTGGCAGAGGTGCGAATGTTAAGTGTGGACTAAGTGTGGATGTGTGGACTAGAATGGATTAGATTAAGAATGAGTATATCAGAGGGAGTTTAAAAATAGCACCAGTGACAGAGAAGTTGAGGAGTAATAGGGTAGCATGGTATGGGTGTGTCATGAGGAGAGATGAAAAGCGTGTAACTAAAAAGTGTTGAGTATGATGGTGGATGGATATACAAGTAGAGGAAGACCGAAGAAGGTATGGGTGGACTGTGTGTAAAATGATATGTGCGTAAAAGGTGTGAATACTGAGATGACATTTGACAGTGATAGTATGAAAAAAGAAAACATGTTGTGCCGACCCTACTTAAGTAAGATAAGGGTAATGATGATGATGGTGATGACCATCTTAGACCACATCGTCATTTATCAACAGATGAGATTGTGGTTAAATGCTAAAACTTACAAAGCATAAAAAAGTACATTCGAAGAAAATTGGTACATATTGTAAAGAAATACTAGAGCTGGGTAAGCTTCAAAAAACTAAAAAGAACCAGACGTAGTCAAAATCGGCGACGTACATTTTCTTTGAAAAGGCCGGGATAAAATCGTGGCAAGTGGTGTTGACTCCTTCGATCGGAAACCACCTGTGATGCGAATCAAATGCGAGGTCAGCGAGAGCACTAGTAGCAAATTTTGTGATCACTCACCGGCTGGTGCGGGGTTCGTTGCCGGAGGTCGGTGCCCACGAAATGTGATGGTGCAAAATAGGTTATGGTAATACGAGGAGCGCCCGATTCCTTTAAGTTTCACATACGATGTGCGCGGTCGAACTGGGTCCGGCGACACACAACGCCAGGAGCGACCAACAAACAAAAATGCTCCCATCCTCGCTGACACAATGTTTCCTAATTGACTATTTACGCGGCCGCAACAACAAGTGTTCACAAACGCTATTGTATCGCTATTTTAAACTGTTAAAGTAGAAAAAAAATTTATTAAAAGTCAAGCGAAACGTACATCTTAAATTAGAAAACAAAGTAAACCGACAAACTATTGAAAGTTAATATTTTAATATTAAAGCTCTTTTAAATGTCATTTTAAGCTCAACCGGTTAACTTTGTAAGAAATAAGAGAAATGAAACAACAATCCGAGTGAACTGTGTTTCTTGGCAACTTTTTTTAGTCAACGAGACAACGTTTCCGGGTCGAGAATCTTACCACGGTTTCAAAACTCGTACAAAGTTATTCTTGTAGTAGTTTTTATTTATCACTAGCTGTGCCCGCGACTTCGTCCGCGTGAAACCTTATGTAAAAAAAGAGTGGTTAATAAAGTCATCTGAATGTATTTACTCTATTTACTTATCTACGTTACAGATAGATGCGGTAGAAGACTTTGTTATATAATATGTTTTTTTTTATATCATGGGATGCAAACGAACAGGTGGGTAGGTCATCACCACCGTCCATAGACATTTGTAACACCAGAAAAGTCACAAGTGCGTTGGGAAGGTGTGAGGGAGAGGGGAGGTGGGTTATCCGGCGCTCTCACTGATTGAACGAAATGCAACAATGCAAGCACTGTTGTTACTTCACGTCGGTTTTCTGCGTGTCGGGTGGTAGTACACCGGGCGAGCCGACCCATTAATTCTGAAACCAGTAATAGCTTCAGCGTGGCTCTACCACCTTCTAAAATGTAATGATTTCAAGATACCTACTGTTGGCGACGCACACGATGAGTAGCTTATACATAGTTTTATACTTAGATTTGGTGATATCTTGTAGAGAGCATATATATAGATTTATTGACATTTAATTTTTTGATATTTTTTAGTAATAGGGATTGAATCATGGATATGTAGAAGCATGTGTAGAATTATTATGTCACCCTATACAGATAGATAACATACTGAAAATAGATTTACATATGAATATAAGTTAAGATTTATGTAATAAGATTATTATAGAGTTATATTATATTATAGAATAGAATATAGAGTTTAGTGCAAAACGGCGCTTAATATAGAGATAGCTTTATTCATATGTACGATAGATATAAGATGTAAATTTTAGACGATAGAGTGCATGCCAATAGACGATAATTTATATTATAGACCTTTTATATGTAAAAATATGATAAATAAATAGAAACGCGATATCTGAGTCAACGAATGGACTCACGCCGTCTAATGGTATCGTCGCCGGCCCGATTTTGCTTATAAGCACGGTCCGCGCGGTATAACATAGCAGTCTGATTGCACAAGGCATTACAGTGACATCGAGTAGTCTGATTGCACAAGGCATCACAGTCACATCGAATAGTTTGATCGCAAAGTTCATTGCGATAACATTGAATAGTAACATCGAAAAGCCTTCATCATCAGTAGTAGTGCTCTGTTGGCTCGGGGACGCGGTCATTATACTAGAACCACGGTGTTTTCTTGCGACCACCCCGACCTCCGCTTCAAAACTACTACCTTCATCGGCTGACTCGTGCATCATTGCACATCACCGGTGCACCTTCAGGACATCACCGGAATCCGACTGTCGCCACCGAGGCGGGCTACCGGCGCTCTCGCTATCACCTTCGAGAGTTCTACGCCCGCCCACCGCCGGGGAACGTCGCCTCGCCTCACGTCTCACCTCATTTCCACCTCACCCCGCCTAACCGCGGGCCGGTGACGTACGAGGGCGAGAGAAGTCGCCATATAAACAGGCGGCGGCCCCAATACCTACAAAAATTTTTTTTCGCAAAAATATCAAAAGTACAGACACGTTTAATTTTACGTTCTTTTATATGTATAGATTAAATTCTTCTCCTCTCCATACCAATATAAATGAATATACTTAAAATATAAATGTCCTATTACTTTTTCTAAAGGTGTGGATGTGTTAGCGATTCCGGGTGCAATAAAAGCATACTTTAATAAATATTTCTAACCTTATGGCTGTTAAACAACATTTCTTAAACATTTCAACCCGTTAAGAAAGCGTTTCACGAGACGTTTCAGAAATCGCGAAATAACAAATTCAAGTAGAGTAGTAATTACTGATAATGATATTGTGACACTCTCCATAAAAACTTACAAATATACAACTGATGAATCATCGAGGCTTGGGAAACAAGAGCACTCATATTGACACATAATAATACCGATTATTATAAGCAAGGAATAAGTTCCTCAACTAAGACATCGAAATTCTTATCGAATGTATAGAACGAGGTCAGCCTTCCAGATATTTTACCCTCCGTCTTGTACGTACCGAAGAGTTTCCAGGAACATTTCAGTGTTGGATATCAAAGAGCAGGAGGACGAAGAGCAACTAAAGGAAATAAATCTTTAAGCGGGTTGCAACCATAATATTAAAAAAGTACGTCTATGGTGTGACAGTGTAACAGTGAGTCGTTTAACTAATGTCTTTATGAGTAAAAATAAATTTCTTTCAACGCAAAAGAAACACTTGATTTATCCACAATAGCAATTGTTTTTTTCTATAGGTTATTATGCACAAAATGTAATACCATATATTGTTCATATGTTTTTATTAATAAATAAAAAATATATCAGCTATACATTCTTCTTATCGCGTGAACAGAAACACCAAAAATAGCGCGCAACGTTACAGCTTCTGACACATTACTTTACGCTTTAGCATATTCGTGGCGTGGCCAAGACAGGCATGATCGTTTAATGGGAATATTAAAAAATAAAAATATATTTCTTATATGAATATACAAGAAATTAAGTTATGTAATATTTTTTGCAGGTATGTTTTGTAAATTAATATTTAAAAATAATGTATACGTATTTATTATACAATGCGTCTACTGTCCTAGAAGTAGGTCTACAGAAAAGAGGTCTTTATTTACATGAGGATTTCAATAGTAACAGCGTTGCTCTAAGTTGAAAGTCTTGTAGCAATCAGCGCCGCTAACGATCAACAGTGTCTCAGGGAGGCCTTGTTTGTGATAGTCTAGTGTATATAAGACACACATAGATGTATTTTCTGAGAACGCTTCTGTAACTGTATTGTTTCTGACGTGAAATGGTTCATTCGCTTGTTTAGTACAGCGATACCTGGTCAAACTTTCTAGTGTTATAAAATACCATCAGATTTTAATTGCTAACGACTACGAAAGTAAAAAAGTGATAACAACGATTGATCTCACAATAGATAGAGCGTGCTTTTACGTATTTGTTTAATAGCATTTGTTTTCTCTGTGACGTCATAGGTGTAAACGCTTGGTCATAATTTTTATGCATTACCATTGTGTAAAATTATAAATTAGTCTAGCTTGAAAACACGTTATTTAGGACTTTTATTCGTGTATTATTACAAAAAAGATTTAGGAGTAGTACTAGGAGTTAAAGTAAAACAATATAAATATTTATTAAAGTATACCTAAAAATAGATATTAAATGGAACATTGCAAGTATATCGTAAGTATGCGCGGAATTATAGAAAAAACAAATTAAAGGAGAGCTACAAATGCAGTGCTTAGGTAATGTCTGGATTAGAGCAGTATCGAAAAAGCAATGAATACAAATGACGCATGACTTGTTATGATTTTATCCTCACGTTTTTAAGGAAAGTCTACGGTATAAATCTTGACAACGTCTGGTTCTCTTTTTTTGTAGCATGTTAAAATGACAGCGCTGTATCTGAAGTAATGTCCATGCAACCCGAAAACAAAGGCTATCACCTACCACCTAGACATCTGCAATCTATCACCACTCGCTGCTGATAAACTATCTACAAGTGTTTTAGGATCTGTTTGGACGCGAACTGCTTGAAATACGTGAGATGAAAAAGATAGTATCCAAATAGAAATCTGTCTCGTACAGTTTCTTACGGACGATCGCCAAAATAGATCCCTATATAGATCAGCTGGAGTATATATAGGTGCGTAACGATCACAGTTGATTACACGTGTTTATGTGGATATCGGAGAAGATGCTCTGTGACGGAGTGAAGCACGTGTAATCTATTGTGGTTCCTACACGTTAATCTGCGACACATTTAAATTAATATTCACTTTTATATTTTGCAGCTAAACACCAACAGTGTCAACCGAGAACAGAACAGAATGAACAGAAGTTAATAATATTTCGTTATTTCTAGTTGTTGCTAGTTTCAGGTTGAACTTTTTTAGGTATAAAATCAAACGATTTCTATTGCAGTCAAACGTGTCAGCGGTCAATCAATTCCAATTGGAAGTGCAAAGCAATATCCACTCTAATTTTTATTGCTGATGGATTATTGATATCTCGGTGATTGCCGATATTGTTGGATTAAATTATGCTTGCCTTCAGGAACAGTGCAGCCCTTTTGTTGTACTTAAAATATAGCTAAAGATAAACTAAAACTAATCACAAATTAGTTGCTTACTAATCACTTTTGAGCCGATAATGGCTTCGTGATTAACTCGTTGGGACATCGCCTCACGATGTAGGTGTGTATTCCGAATGAGCTGGAATTTTTGGTGAAGAAAAACATCGTTATGTAACTATAACATGATGATAGGGCTTTTTATAAACTCGCCTGGCTAGTTATTACCCTTAAGTTGAAATTCTACCTCCAAGCACTTATAGATGTGCTCCGATAGCTACAATTGAGAGCCATTTAATATAACCATAACCATTAACCATAGCTTAATGTCTTACGGCATTCTGCTATGGGGTACGGCTGCTGAGGTAGACACGATATTTTTATTACAAAAACGGGCAGTTCGGGCAATATATAATATGGGACCTCGCGAATCATTAAAAACGAAATTCCAGGAATTCGGTATCTTAACTCTGCCCTCTCAATACATTCTTGATAATTTAATGTATGTCCGGAAAAACTTTGAAAAACTGAATTTAGTAAATGACCGGCATAATCTAAATACTAGAAACTGTAATAAACTGGTGGTCCCATGTTTCTTACTTAGCAAAACCAGTAATAGTTTTTTAGGTAATAGTGTTACGTTCTACAACAAAGTCCCAAAGCATGTTACCGATTTGCCGGACTGTAAATTTAAGCGCCATGTCAAACGGGTTTTATTTTCAAAAGGATATTATAGAGTGGATCAGTATGTGAATGATAGTGATGTCTGGAATTGACTCCTCTCTGTGCATCCACTAAAAGCATTGTTGTATAATGTATTAGAAATATATGTTAAAAAAAAATGTACCCGATCGAGTTTCTTGCCGGTTCTTCTCGATGACTGGGTTGTCTTCCGAACCGGTAGTAGTCTTTGACGTTCATAAGTGCCTTATTAGGGCCCAAACTGAATAAAGCATTTTTGATTTGATTTGATTTACTCTTTAGACTTAGCGTATCTACCCATCTTAGACTATTTAACCTAAGACATAACCATTTAATATCATGTGATGTAGTAGCCAAAAACACACTAAAACCTATAGAATGTTTAAAAAAATGTGTGACGGTTACATAATAACAATCCAATCATTTGCAATTGCTTTTCCGTCCTAACAAATTATATTTATGCGCTAGTTATCGGTCCGCCGATAATTAATTAATGCAATTACTATCATACGAAATGAAAATACATTAGAGGAAATAGGAAGAATATAGAGTTAACGAGAGCAATATATTATATTACACGTACCCGTCATACTATAATCCGACCAATTTCAGTTGAGTGGTTGTAACAAGCCCGGGCACTGTTCACGGACATTCTGAAATTTGATAAGTTTAACATGATATGCGTGGTTCAAGATACGAGAGACAAATCATATTTAAAACTACTTCTAGCGTTTTGGCATTTCTGTGATGGAATTAGTGAGAGTTAAGTTAGTTGATTTAAAATAATAATATAAAAAAGTGGGTGTATATTTGTGGCCACGCAATATTGGAATCCTTGGTGTCAAAATTTCCAGCGACGTACAGTTTCGTAGTCGTCTGGAAGACAAGGTTAGGTTGGCATCCAAAAAGTTCGGTGTTCTGAATAAGGCGAAACGGTATTTCACCCCTGGGCAAAGACTGCTGTTGTACAAAACGCAAGTCCGACCCCATATGAAATACTGTTACCATCTCTGGCCGGGAGAACCAGGATACCAAGTTGGGCCATTTGAGTCAGCTCAAAGACGAGCTGTAAGAATTGTTGGCGATCCCAAGGACACAAACGGTATCGAACCATTAAGTTTAAGAAGAGACATCGCCTCTTTATGTGTGTTCTACCGTTTGTATAATGGGTTGTGTTCCCAGGAATTGTTCAACATGATTGCTGTGTCTACTTTCCATCATCGTACCACGTGACATCGGCAGGAAATTCACCCTCACACCTTGGAACCGAAATGGTCTCGGAAGGTCCTGTACCAGAGGAGTTTCCTCCCACGTACACTCCGATCATGGAATGAGCTTCCAGCTGAGGCTTTTCCTGGGGTCTACAGTATGGAGTTCTTCAAGGGGAAAGTAAATAGGACATATTAAAGGGTCGGCAACGCGCATGTGACACCTCTGTTGTTGCAAGCGTCCATAGGCTGCGGTGACTGCTTAACATCAGGCGGCCCTCATGCTTGTTTGCTACCATCGTGGTATAAAAAAGTATATAAGTGAAAAGTTATAAATAAATACATGGATATTAAAGTTCATACAGATTTCATGTATATATCCAAATGAATAATAGTAATATTTATCACACATCATATTAATTTGTTATGATAATACGCTATGAAAGATCGATGTATTCCTTGTATTTACTGTTTCGTGAACGTTGTTTATTTCGAATTAAGCCGAGGAAATCCGATCCAGCGTCAACGATCCCAACGTGACGATATATTTACTTTCGCGCGTCTAAAATGTTTTAATTTCAAAAGAAACTCGCATAACTTGGACCAAAACTCGTTCGTAATCAGATGAACTGATGCGATGCAAAACGGAAACAATTTCACTAAATTGTTCATTTACTGATGTTCGCGATGCAATATCGTGATTACTGCATATTCTAATCGAGATTTGGTATATTATAATTTATACAACGCAGTACATTCATTTAGCATTTAACGTGGCATTTAATTTAACGCCTGCTATATGCTACATTGGCCTGCAATAATTATTATTTACTAAATTAAAAATACCTCTCAGTTTAGGTCGACTTCGGCTGAGTAACAATTAGGAAGCTACATATATATACATATAAAAAGAATATAAATGTAACGTGTCTGGAATATTTGTAAAAAAAATTGCAGGTGTCTTAAAATAAGTAATAAAATACATTCCAATCATTTTTAGAAAAATCTGTCTATTTGTTTGTATGCACATTATAACAATGCTAAAGTACTACGCGTTCACGATAAAACCTCACCAAGAAAATCGTCATACTCCAGTAACATTTACTCTGGTTTTCATTAAAATCGGTACACTCCATCAGAAGTTATTGTAATTTTAATGATGACGCGACTTAAGTCCGACAGAAAAGTAGATAAGTAAAGGGACTTAATACGGTCAGATGATTTTATTAGTCGCTGTTTTTTTACATTAGGTTCCAAGCAAACGGAGTTGTGGTTACAGCTAGTTCTCGAATAAGGTTGTAGAAACTCCATTCTCATGTTTATATGCCAAAAAACCATTTTACTACAACACGCACCACACGATATAATATTATAGATATCTGAAATATGCGAGAAACGCACAGCGGCTTGCATTGTCATGAGCTATGAATTCTTATTATATAACTAATTAGCCAGCTTCTGCCAGCTACTTCATCCGCGTGGAATCTCTAAAAAGGAACAAAAAAACGATTTTGAAATATTCTTCATTGGCACTCCGCTCCTATTGGGCTTAGCGTAAAGCATAAAAAAATTAACTCACGTTCTTGAGATTTATTTGCAGGATCATGAAATGATTTCACGGTAGAATCCATACACCTTTAGATCATAAAATCGAATAGGGAAAACTTACGCAAAGTATTAAGACGCTTAATGTTTACAACAGAAGTGAGGAAGTCTATAAAATAAGGTTAAGGACGTTGTCCTAAAACTGCTAGACTTAATTAGTAAAGTGTGGGCTAAGTATCTCGTAATACGGATAATCAATGAAGCCAAAGTAGTTCAGAATACCAAGACGCAACCTTGCAGACAAGACTTAGAAATTTTCAGGAACTCGCTGAATATGAACAACACAAGACCGGTCGCTGTACTTATCATAGGATGAAGGGTTTAAGACGTGAAAAGGATACATAACGCCGTTGAAAGCTCGATGGATTATTCACTAAAATATTCCTCAAACTATAAGATTATAACATAATCCATACGTCTGAGGGAACTTTTTGTACGTCCTCGGCCGAAACTTTGGTTATAAATCATGCATAATCCGTCTGGTAAACAGATGTTGAACCGGGTAAAGCCGGTTTATCGAGTTTCGCATAGATACGCCATTGTCCGGCTCAGTTTAAGCTCGATGCAAACAAATGGACAAAGATATTATAGAAATGAACTCGAGTTCTTGATGACGCTAGTAATTACCCAATAGTAGATTTTACTGTTATGGAAGCAATACTATGCAAAATTACCTAACTCATGATGCTGCGATAACAATGTTGCGAATTTGTTTGCTTGTTACACTTCCACGACTTAACTACTCTTGATTTATTTATTCAAGGTCCGTCCAAAAAAAGTAGAGTTCCCGAGGGATAGAAAAATATCTTTTACTATTACATTAACCCGAATGAAACTGTGAGCAAAAGGTAGTACTATTCTTAACTGAAAAAATACAGAATTTCCTGTTGGTACCGTTTTAGAATCTTTACCCACCTTCCCCTCCTAAGGGGATTAAGTTTTATACATTTTTTGAGTGTTCACCTGCGTTACATAAGAATATAGTGTTTGTAATTTCCTCCTTCCATATCTAACAGTATAGTCTGTGAGTTGTCCAACAACCGTCGTGACTTTTTTAATAAGTTGGTCATAAAGATGTTCACGCAGGTTTAGAATTGACTAAAAGAATCAGTAGTATCGGTTGAATCTAGAAAGATTATCTAACAAAAATTTCAAGCACCAGTCCTGGATATGCGATTTTAGGGTAGTAAGGTAATTAATTGATGTTGGTAATATTTTTTATACTATCAAATTTTCCTAAAAATGGCTACTATATAGCAACGATATCATATAATACATGCATACAGTAATTATACCAACAATTCCACCTAGTTCTTAGGAAACTTACTAAATAAACTTTTGTCACATATATGAGTTCGAGGATCTTTTTAGTTGGTATTCTGAATAGTTATCACGATTACATTCTTCCTAGATTTGGAGATGGTTAGGATACATAAGTAGTTAAGGAGATGTCACTGTATAACAAAAGTATGTTATTTTATTTTTTTGATTTGTACTCGAAAATATTTAATATAAAACTGTTACTAAAATGATTGACAAAGCAAAAAAAATATTAACTGTAACAATAAGAGAGACGGTATTTTTGCATTTTTTATTATTTTTGCATTTATTTTTCCATTATAGTTTTCATATTTTATATATATATTTTTTTTTTATAGTAGCACGGCAAATGACTGCCGTGTGCCTGATGGTAAGCACAGTACAATCCAAAAACAATGGCGACCACCGAGTGACACAATATCCATCGCCGGTCGCCGCTGTCATGCCGGCCTGTGAAATGCTGGATATGCACAGGCTGATCCCGAAACGCGACCCGCAGAAGCGAATCACTATGACGGGCTTTTACGCCATATACATGGTGGTTGCGACCCAGTCGGGTTGTAAAACCCTACCACCCCGC
>MU159252.1:122607-160536 GCA_015888305.1 Antheraea pernyi | reverse complement strand
TGCGAAGGGTCGCATCGAGTTCCCTCACTCTTCCCAGCCCGCTCCCTCGATCTATGCCAAGATCGAGGTAAGCAACAATTTTCCCATCCCATCCGTTCACGATAGTGACGATAGCGATTCCGATTGTGGCTCCGATATGGAGCAAGACCCTCCTGCTCAGCAAGATCCTCCTGCGGACGATGGCTTCACCACCGTCACGCACCGCAAACCGCGTAAGAAGCGCTCCAACTCCTCATCAGATCCGGAAGGCAGTTTGCCCTCCAAAAAAATTGTCAATGTCGATGGCGCGAAAGTGCCAAAGACGACACCAGCGCCCTCTAGACCCGCTTCGCCTAAAACTGCGGGTTCCGCAGTTTCGGGCAAAAAGCCCCGCTCACCGATCCAAGACAAAGCGTCTTGGGTTGAAATTTCTAGCCTGCTGGAAACGGCAGGCATCCTTTACACCTCCGCTGTGAATACCGCTGTAGGTATTCAGGTGACGGTAGCCACGTCCACCGCCCATCGTGACCTCACTCGTTTCCTTCGGGACAACCAGCGGTGTTGTTTCACGCACTCTCTCGAAGAGGAGCGTAAACTACGGGTTGTGATCCGTAGGGTTCCTTCTGAACTCCCGACTTATGACATTTCCGACGACCTCAAAGAACAGAAGATTCCTGTTCGCGAGGTTCATCGTATGCGCTCTCCGCGCACCAGGGCTCCATATGACATGGTTCTCGTTGTCCTCGATCGCACCCCTCAAGGGAAAGCGATCTTCAATCTCACATCCCTCTGCGGCCTCTCCGGCGTTATCGTCGAGCCGCCGCGCAAAACGTCTGTGCCCTCGCAGTGTCACAACTGTCAGGTGTACGGACACTCCGCACGAAACTGTCTCCTGAAACCCAGGTGAGTTTATTCACAGCGGAGGTGTAAGGGATGCCTGCCGTTTCCAGCAGGGTATTCGTTTCAACCCAAGACATTAATACGTAAGTGTCCTGAGTATCGGGCGACTGGACCTCTTAGCCGATCCACGCTCCGCTGAACGCCCCGCTGTACATCCATATAACGCATATTCACTCAAACTGTACACTTAGGCCGATCGGGCCTCTCTATTGCTTGTTTCGCGCTCTCGCTTGTACGCTCGGTTCAGGTGGAACGTGACAATGAGCCATGCTTTTTCGTGCATGCAGCCGGCGCTCATCAATTTATAAGACGTTATCAATAACGTTGGTGTATGCTTGTCGGTCTCCTAAACTAAAGCTGTATAGTTATTTCGTACTCTTATCACGTAGACCCGGGCGAACACAATGTATTGAATTTTGTGCACGTAATATCTTTGTATTTTCTCATCTTTTATTTAGGGTACCGTTCTATAGGAAAACGTCGAATTTGATTTGCGAATCAACTAGTGGACTTGGTTTCAATTATTTCTTATTAGAAACAAATACTCTATTCATTTGTACGTACTCTACGTATATTTTCGTTTTATTTTGTGACAAAAGAAGGATGTTACTGTTGACACTAATATTAGACATGCAAAAGAAGGCTTCCAAAAACATGCAAAAGAAATACAGTTGTCTGTTTACGCACTAAACTTTTAAACCGATCGCAATGAAATTTGGACTTAGACCTGAAAAAAATTATAACCTAATTTTATCCTGAATATAACTAACAATAACATATTTGCCGGACAAAGTTCATCATCAGCACATCGATTTGTAAAAAACCCACTGCAATGTCACAAAAGGAAGGGTAATAAATACACGAAAAATTATATAATATACATATCTATAAATTAATTTGAAAAATACAATACTTTTGTATCACATACCATTAAAATCTAATATAAAATAGATATTTAAAATATGTGTTAGTGAAGGAGTCGCTAGGAATATGTTTTATATCTCAAATGTTTAATGTATCATACAATCAGATGCGATGCTTTCTACAATTCAAAATGTTCCTATGTTAGCTTTTAATAATAGTTTTGTAATAACGGAATATTGTGTAACGTGGCTAAAATTGATACCATACTTTTGTTTCATTCTGTTTCTCTTTCATAAACGCATCTGTAATTATATACATACAGTCACACATTTACCTTTTTTTTCTTTTTTTTATATTATAGGAGGTAAACGAACTGGTGGGTCACCTGGTGTTAAATGATCACCGCCGTCTATAGAAACTAGCAACACTAGCGGAGTCGCAAGTGCGTTGCCAGCCTGTGTTTGTGGGAGGAAGGGGGGAAGAGGAGGAGGAAGAGGGGAGATGGGCATCCGGCGCTCTCACTGACCGAACGAACCGCAACAATACAAGCACTCTTATTTCACGTCGGTTTTCTGTAAGAGGGTGGTAGTACCCCGGGCGAGCCGACCTATTCATGATGAAGCTAGTAGTAGCTTCAGCGTGGCTCTATCACCTACAACCTTTCAGTGAAAAGCTATTTTTTATTCTAACTACGTATTAGAAGAGCCTTTTTCAGTATTTATGATAAAGCGCCTGATACTAATTGCAGTACAATTAAAGAAAAAGGGCAATCACCGAATTGGATGAAAACATGGTCGACGTTTCTTGTCGACTGACTGATAGTCATATTATTACTAGCTTCTGGCCGCAACTTCGTCCGCATATAATAGTTACTTTGGGTAACTCTAATATAGCGGAACCTCTCAAAAGGATAAAACCCCGATTTTGGAAATTTCTACATTGTTGCTCCGCTCCTGCTGGTCTTAGCGTGGCCTGTAGCCTTCCTTGATACGTGAGCTATTATTAACACAGAAAGAATTTTTCAAATCGGACCAGTGGTTCCTGAGATTAGCGTCTTCAATTGAACAAACTCTTCAGTATAAGAATAGATTAATGACTAAGTATTGTTTATATAATCCCTCGAAATTATGCCAAATGTACTAGATAGCGTTCAAATAAATATACAGAACCGACAAAGAAAAACCGTTAGCTCAAACGCATCAGTTACTTATGAGAGTTAGCTTCCGGAAGTGCTACTATAATAAAGATCCTCGATCCGAATTAGATACTGAGAAACCTTCCAACCATAATTCTGGAAAGAATGACTTATATAAATCATTCGATGAAGATTGTCAAAATATAACCCGAAAATAACTGATTTAGATTTTTCTGAGGCAGAATAAAAATAATAGAATACTTTCCAAAATAGTAATTTAGAATAAAAAAAAATCGAGACTGTGACGAGCATTTCCTGTTGTTTCTTTTGAGCGTGAATTGTTTATTCAGATGATAAAAGGAGATAGATAGTTTAATTTAGAATAAAAAATAAAAAGTTTCTTATCCAAAATCAACATAATACTATTCATTTTATGTTATGAGGAAACGCGACGCCATTGTTTTTGGATTATAAATAAAATTAATGGATTATATATACAAAAAAAATAAGACAGGTACGTAAACTTTAACGGAACCGCAGTACAGAATTCAGTGGCAATAAGTTGATACAACAAAGGATTTTTTAATGAACCTGTGATAAACTGGTCATCCCATGTTTCAGACTTATGAAGACCAGTAAAAGTTTTTAGGTAATAGGCTTAGGATTTATAATAAAGCTCCAAAGAACGTTACCAATTTGCGGAGCTGTTATTTCAAGGGCCATGTCAAGTGGGATTGATGTGAAAAGGAGATAGAGAGGATCAATATATGAACGACAGTGTTTCCCTAATGTTTCATTAAAATGTGTATGTTAAAAAGATAAACGAGATCGAGTTCTTTGCCGGTTCTTCTTGTTGACTGGGTTGTTTTTCCAAACGGGTGATAGTTTTGACGTTCAAAAGCGCCTTTTTAGGGCCTGAATTTAGTAAAGTATTTTTGACTTTGAGTGAATTGGAACAGCTTTTGTCTTGGCTCGTGTTGTTAACCACGTCTTTCGCTCCGGAGCACAACATAACAAGTACTGCTATTTTTTGCAAAGTTAGTTTTTTATATTTCTTTTGTGCTTTTTAACTCTATATTATTTAGCAATTTACCACAATCATCATACCACAAACATATTTTATCAAACAAGTGAGACCAGCGGCCGTTTTCTCGCCTTGATAATAAAAAAAAACGTTAACAAACTATATACCTAAACCTTCCTCATAAATCACTTATCTACAGGTGAAAACCGCATGACTGTTCAGTAGTTTTTGAGTATATTGTGAGCAGACAGACAAACAGACGTTGCAGAGGACTTTGTTTTATAATATGTGATGATGACGATGCGCTCCAAGATGAAAACACAGTTAACTTAGTGGAACATGTTCTTAATTACAGTTGCTGGAACACATCCACAGGTTTTTGGCGACAGGTTTTCAAAGTGAGAATTGTAGATCGGTGGTTAGCCAGGTGGACTTATAATAATCACTACTATCATGCTATGATGTTTTCCTTTACCGAAAGTTCTAACTCAGTTTCATGGATTCGGAACCTATGTCGATCGCATTCAAAGCACTATTTAAAATGCATACAGTTTTAAAAATATCGGTTGCATTAAAATTATCTATAAATATATCATCGCAATAGTATTTCCCATGTCGTGCGTAGTTAATCTATTGGCGCAAAATGACCGATTGAAATTTCCTGTAACTATAAGATTCGTTTGAGCAATCAACCCATTTCCGACCTTTGGAATTGAGGTGAGTCTCTTTGAACCCACAGGACCGATAGCCTAAGGGGTCCGTCACGATGCTGATGTACTGGAAAATCAGTTACTAATATTTACAAATACGTATCATAAGAACTTTAATTACATAGGGAAAGGGATTTTTGTATTATGTCTTTCTGTCTGCTTGTCGTTGTCATTAAAATAAATCTACATATAATTAGGGCAAAGATATAGCAGTTCAGTTTCCTTTCGTTCTCTGTTTATAAATCGATTTATTGACGAGCTATAGTGTTATTAATAAAACAAATATACCCCTTATTATGATCAATTTTTGACCACTGGACGATCACTAGTAATAAAAATAATGCTACCACTGTTGGGACAAAATAATTATATATACGCAAAATCACCTTATAAATGCGCTCCTTTCGTGGTTTGAAGCTCAAAGCAGATTATCTCGGACGAACTGGCGAGAGATACGCGTGGAACAATTACGCGCTCCATTTCAGGTCAGTGCAATCAATGCAAGGGTAGCGTATTTGATTGCGTTGATCTATTTGAGTTTTAGCAAAAGTTTTTAATGATTAGAAGCCTTCTGGTTAGAAGACGTACAAATAAAAAGTGTGGTTTTCTAAATTTTGGTTGCATATTGGTATGGCTTAAAACAACTGTTTGAACAAACCATCAACCGATCGAACTAAACGCACTAAAAGAGTGAGTATGCAATTCCTACCTAAAGCTAAACTAGTGTTAGGCTTTATAACAAAGTCCCAAATCACAATACCATTTTGCTGGATAGTATCTTCAAGCATCATAAAAAGCGGGTTTTAATGTCTATAGGCTATTATAGGGTGGATTGAATATCCGCTGTGACTGTGGGGTGTATATACAATCCATAACACACTTCATACAGCAATGCCAACTAAGGAAATATAATGGTTTTCCAGATGACAGAACCGTTCTTACTGACGACGCCCTAAAATAGCTGAGAGAATTAAATCTCCAATTATAGTAAATACAATACAACTGATTACTCCTTTTTAGCCATACGATAAATAAAAATAAATAGGGTGGATCAACATGGCGATATTTGGAATGACGCCCCTCTCTGTTCATATGCCAAAAACGATTTTTTTTTTTTATAGTAGCACGGCAAAGTGACTGCACTATGCCTGATGGTAAGCATAGTAGTACTATGTTTGTATGTTTTACATTCTATTAATCTCTTTTATCCAATAAGTAAACCACTGACGGCACTAACAGTTTATACATTTTGTAACGTAGTTTTGAATGATTACTCGCGACACAGGATTGAGTTCCTAATGCGGGAATCTACAGTTATATTTATGCCATGTTTTATAACATACATAACATAACATCACTTTGTTAAATAAATACTTTTTACTTTTACTTTTGTAAAAATATATATGATGGAAAAATAAACCAGATTCAGTTTTCTGCCGGTTCTTCTCGATGACCGAGTTATTTTCCGAACCGGTGGTAGTTTTGACGTTGTAAGCCCTTTCTCAGGGTCCAAATTGAATAAAGTCTCATTTATTTTCGATCCTACATTTGACTCCCAATATCATAATTTACTGTGATAACGTATTGTGAGTAAAACATATTTATAGGTGTCGACTACATGTCTTTTCGATCAACTTATATCAAAAAATTGTTACAAGTCCATAAACGAAATACGCCGTGTAAGATTTACAAAATACCGTCAGACTAAGCATTATCGCAAAACTCGCCCGAATTTCCGTGATTTCATAGATTTCAAGATGTATACGCCAGCTGGCGAATTTCCCATTTGCGGTTCTAGGAGACCGTCGCGTTTTCGCCTGTGATCTCAGCCCGGCCGGCATGTGAATGGGTAAGTCCTCTTATGGGGATAACTCATTTAGTCATTTTAATAATAAAAAGGGATATAATATACAGATTATTAGCATTAAATGTCAGTTTAGGCAGTTATTTCGTTTATAATTTAAATCCATAATTGGATAACGTTTAGTTTCTCGCGATAGATCATGGACTTTTGGATTATGGACATTTGTCAGTAATCCTTATTAATACGTTACGTTAATTCTATATTTATATTTTGGGATATAAGGGGTGTCGAATAACTTCTAAGACTTGAGACATCCAAGCCAACCTCACCTTCACGTGGTGCACCCTGCCGAATAACGAACGAGGCAATGGCGAAAGCGGGGTTTTAGGGTTTTTTTTATAGCCTGACTGGGTTGCAACCACTATGTCTATGGCGAAAAAGCCCGTCCTAGTGATTCGCTTCTGCGGGTCGCGTTTCGGGATCATCCTGGGCATTTCCAGCTTTTTGCAGGCCGGCATGACAGCGGCGACCGGCGATGGATAGTGTGTCACTCGGTGGTCGCCATTATTTTTGTATTGTACTGTGTTTGCCATCAGGCACACTGCAGTCATTTTGCCGGGTTACAATAAAAAAAATTACAAATGTGGATAAAGCAACTGTCAACAATCCGATGAATAATATAATAATGATAATAAGAAGTAGTGAACTAAACTGAAAACATATAACGCTTTATCATATCCATACAACTTACACTATTAATAATAATGAAAAACTAAAACTATATAACAGTAAATATTGAGAAACGTTAGATAAATAAAAAAAAATAGAATAGATATAAATGAACAAGTGAAAATGAATTCATATATAAAAACTAAAATTAACGTATGGAAATAATATGATTTAGTAAATGTTGTTTAAATAGTCATCATATATACACGAAGGAAGTCGTAAACAAATACTAGTTGTGTATAATTAATCTTATAACCTGGTATATTGATAGTACGGGGTAATGGTCAATATATACTCCTTTAACTTAAAAAAAGACATTAAATGCAATTGAAACGTTTGCATTTATATATATACTAATAGTAAGTAATACTTATTACTTTTTTTTAAATCGTATTAAAGAATTATAGAATTGTGAGACTATGTACAATTACAGAAACGCTCTTTAAAGACAACTGTAAGTACGATGCGCACGCCTCTAAAAGTAACGTGTAACGTGTACATTAGATATATAAATACTAACAGCGTGTCAAATGAGGTTTGTCATCAGCAACACATTTGGAGCCTTAACCCACCATATAACTACTTCAGTGCTCACTTACACTGTATAAGGAACCAACGAAACAATAACTTAAAATATTATTATTAAGATTTACATTATATGTACTATACATTGCCATTATTATAATTAGGATTCTGTGACTATACAAAATCTTCTTAATAGGATCTTAGATTATAAACGTATTACGTAAAGAGTTCCATAATTCAATTTCTTGCGGAACAGACAAGGGTTTATATTTTGTATAGTCACAGAATCCTAATTATAATAATGGCAATGTATAGTACATCCCGGCAGACGTTGTCCCGCCCTGATTAAGAAAAAATCCTTGACAAATTATATACCAAAACGTTTCCCATGAATCACTTTATCCACTGGTGAAAACCGCTTGAAAATCCATTCAGTAGTTTTTGAGTTTATCGCAAACAGACAGACGCGGTAGGGGACTTTGTTTTATACTATGTAAAGATAAGCTGATAATTATTAAAGAAAAAAAAAGAAATAAATAAAAATAAAGAATGACTTATGAGTTGAAATCTTGCTAAATTTCATGTAGACAAAGTCGCGGGTAACAGCTAATCTAAAATAGAATGATCTCAATTACTTTTTATTAGATGTTTTCGTTCGACCGTTTTTCTCTGACTTGCATAAAAAACGTGGCTTTGTGTTGGTAAAAGAATTTTGAAAATCGGTTAAGTGGTTCCGGAAATTACCACCCACAACCTCACAAACTTTAACTCTTTATAATATTATTATCATCTTCTATACATATCATAAAAATGAAGTGTCTGTATGTAATATTAAAATAAAAAATTTTGACTGATAGGGTATGAAAGTATACAAGCTTCTGATAACAAAAATGCAATTTAAAAAAAATTTGTCTGTCTGTCTGTTTGTTCCGGGTAATCTCCGAAACGGCTAGACCGATTTTGACAAGAAATTCACTGACACATAGCTGAAATTACAGCGGGTTTCTTAGGCTACTCTAAATTAGACTAGGTATTAACGCGGCTTCGTCTGTAATGCTATCTCAAAAACGATTGGACCGATTTTCACCAAACTTTCACCAGCAAATAGCGGACATCATTTCAAGTAATTTAGTCTATTTTAATTTAGACTAAATACCTAGTCTAATTTAGAGTAGCCTAAGAAACCCGCTGTAATTTCAGCTATGTGTCAGTGAATTTCTTGTCAAAATCGGTCTAGCCGTTTCGGAGATTACCCGGAACAAACAGACAGACAGACAAATTTTTTTTAAATTGCATTTTTGTTATCAGAAGCTTGTATACTTTCATACCCTATCAGTCAAAATTTTTTATTTTAATATTACATACAGACACTTCATTTTTATGATATGTATAGAAGATGATAATAATATTATAAAGAGTTAAAGTTTGTGAGGTTGTGGGTGGTAATTTCCGGAACCACTTAACCGATTTTCAAAATTCTTTTACCAACACAAAGCCACGTTTTTTATGCAAGTCAGAGAAAAACGGTCGAACGAAAACATTTCTTACGAACGTTGCCTTAACGATGAGAGATATATGATTGAGTTCTATAGAAAAAATGTAGTGCTTGATAATGCCTACAAAAAAGTCATATGTCTAACTTTTATATTTAAGTCATAAAAATAGTATTTTTATAATTTTTTACCGCCCAACGAAGTGGGCACGGGTCAGCTAGTATGTAGTATTTGTAAAATAACTTTGACTACGACGTAACCATTTATGTTCGAAAATTCACTATGTTAGTTAATTGATCTATTACGAGTCATAGTACCTCAAATTCAAATCTGTTGAACGTGTACACCATTGATAATTCGGTGCCTTAGATGAAAGCGAAAATTACTCGAGTACCGAGTAAAATAATTTAGAGAACCGCGAAACAGTCTATTTGGAAGCGACCCGAGGTAAGACCGTTTTCGATCATATGCTCAACTGAGTTGTTATGCACGAGCTACGAACAATAGTGATGGGTTAATGTCATTATCGTTTATCGATTAATTAAAATTCATAATACCAACAGGTTTACATGTTATGTGACGTCACTTATAGGTTTTATCCTTGGCGTTTAAGCATGCAGATGCGAACAGATATTGAGCAATAAAGAATGTAGGGCTGAATTGTAGAACACTAATGTTGGACGTGACCGCGAGCATTTATCTATATTTTTTTTAGAAAATACGTATAGTCAACCGGTCGGTCAGGGAAACCAATAACACTGTGTAGGCACTGCGAGATCTGAGCATTTATCCGGGCAGAGCTTCGCTTTACAATAACTTTCACATAGGAATGCGTCTAGATCAGCGACATATTGTTCTTTATATGCCGAACTCCCTCCGCCAATCACACCGGGGTGAATAATGAACAGCCGATAACTTCAACCAATAGCGTTTGAGGTCATTAGTAACACCCCGATAAAGTCAATAGCGCGGTGACGCAGGTCAATAGTGGCTCCCCGGGTGGCGTTGTAGTCTCGCCTCTCGGGGGTGTCGTAGCGGCACCGGACGTAGTTATTAACAAAATACAAGACTATAAAATGAACGTGTCTTAATGGAATACATTTCAATCATATTTAGAAATACCTGTCTGTCTTTTTTATACGAATTAAGATAAAAGAACAGACGGGTACCACGTGATGGTAAGAAATCACCTATGGACAACTGCGACACGAGGAGCATCACAGATGCGTTGTCTATTGGTTTGTTCACGCATTACTACTAAAATACTAAACGTACGATAAACTGTTATCGAGAAAATCATAAAGCATATCGTCGTGTAACATTTACTTATTATTTCATCGAAATTGGTAATTTAATAAACGTTATTGTAATTTAAATAAGGATGCGAATTCAGTACGAGAAAGAAATGCATTTAATTCTCATCCAGGAACCAAGGTACTTTATTGTACATATATAATATTTAATTTGACGTTGACGTAGTCGCGGACACAGCTATGTATTAATACAATATTACTTGCTACCTTTTATTGTATGACTGCACTATCCCTGATGGTAAGCACAGTACAATCCAAAAGAAAGGCGACCACCGAGTGACACACTATCCATCGCTGGTCGCCGCTATCATGCCGGGTTGCGAAAAGCTGGATATGCACATGCTGATCCCGAAACGCAACCCGCAGAAGCGAATCACTATGACGGGCTTTTTCGCCATATACATGGTGGTTGCGACCCAGTCAACTTGTAAAACCCTACCACCCCGCTTTCGCCATTGCCTCATTCGTTATTCAGTAAGGTGCACTACATGCAGGTAGGTTGGCTTGGGTGTCTCAAGTCTTATGATGTTATTCGACACCCCTTACACCCCAAATATTTTATATGATAACATCTCTACTCTTAAGGGTCATACCGTGGTGTTAGCTAACTTAGAACCTTTTTAAATAAATATGCTATGGAATCCCAAATATAGTTTTTATATAAAATTGGTAGTTTTGATTATTAGCGCGTTCAAACAAACAACAATTTAAACGTATTTGGCAATTTTTTTTCTATGAACAGTCACTATAGTAATGTAAAAGAATCATTTAAAATAGCGTAAAAGCAAATTCAAATTCTTGCTTATTTAAATTAATATTGCATATATGAGATCGATATTTTCCAGTAATCTATTTTGCTATAAATCAACAAATAGTAAAACATATTAATTACAACAAATAATAACATGTGTACGGAGTTATGGCCATAGCCAGTTCATCAAGTCTTTGAAAACCTGCATATTGTAAAAGACCGGCATGATCTAAATACTAGAAACTGTAACAAACTGGTCGTCCCATGTTTCAGACTTAGCAAAACCAGTAATAGTTTCTTAGGTAATAGTGTTAGGTTTTACAGTAAAGTCCCAAAACATATTACCCAATTTGCCGGACCGTAAATTTAAGCACCATGTCAAGTGGGTTTTAGTGTCGAAAGGCTACTATAGAGTGGTTCAATACGTGAACGATGGTGACGTTTGGAATTGACTCCTCTATGTGCATCCACTAAAAACGGTATTGTAACGTGTAATGTATTCGAAATATATATATATATATATATATATATATATATGTTAAAAAGATATACCCCATCGAATTTCTTGCCGGTTCTTCTTAATGACTGGGTTGTTTTCCGAATCCGTGGTAGTTTTGACGTTCAGAAGCACTTTATTAGGGCCTAAACTGAATAAAGTATTTTTGATTTGATTTGATTATAAACAAACAAATCTAATAATTTATATTTATTCGAAAAGTGACTCTATTTCTCTATTAAGCATAAAATTTATTATCGAGATGAGAAGCGAAGGGGCCAAAATTCACCATCACAATTCATCATGTCTCTACACTATTATACGATGTATTAAATCACGGTGGCTGACCGCGAGAAATCTGCCGTAATAGCAATCACTAATCATACCTTAATGGCTTGCGGTCAAATCCATTATCGATAATCCATTCGCGAATTCCATAACCGTTTCTATGTATCGATACTCGTCACAGCACTAGTGAAGCGAACCGCGCACATCCGATTCTGAGAATCGCCCGGCGCTTTTCATAAAATGCATTCGAATGTTAAGTATTGCCATTTTTAAAATGTTAAGGCTTCCGTTTTACGATTCGTATAGAGTTTTAATCTTTGATGTGGAAATTGTTTTGGCTGTTAAAATTCGAACTGCACAAGCGGATTTCTTTGAGGTCGATGATGCTACAATTTCAAATAGAAAATTATGTAGATCGTTTCTGGAGTACAAAGGACGGGCGATAGACTTTTTATCGGAAAGTGAAACAGGACTATGACACTCATCTAAACTGAAAGAGACAGACTAGAGCTATAGTATAGGACTTTAGACGTTGGCCACTACACCTGTAGTATAAAAGGAAGTGCGTAGAAACTTTTGCGATGATTTTCAAGGTTAGAGATTTACTCAGATTCTGTGTTTAGTCGTCTATATGTCATAAAAATAGTAAGATACTAAAAAAGAGTGTGTGTACCTATGTACGCTCGCGAGAAATTATACTTCTGTGGTGTGAATATAATAATAACCTGTTTACATATTTTGACAGTTTTCAAGTAAGCCCCGTAAGTGCAATATGGCCGCTTATGCGTACATAGATAAAAAAAACTTTAGGCGCTTTGAGCGGTATTTTTGGCAGGAGATAAATTTAAAATTTCGCGTCATCTATGTACGCATAAGCGGCCATATTGCACTTACGGGGCTTACTTGAAAACTTCTATCATGAGAGTCGCTAATGAGGTATCATAACCAGGTCATACAGTATCTTAGCTTCATCCGAACAGGGTTCAGCCAAGATGCTGTGACAAATACCTATGTTCTGGCAACTACTTTTTATACTACTCACAATCGATTCTCTTTCGATGCGGTTCTTGGCACACTCCATCATCAGGTGATGCACATCCTCAATTTTTCTGTACATCGCAATTCGGAGATTCTGTTTTCCTCATTATTTCTAGATAGATAGTGCCCCGAACGGAGTCTTAAAGCTACCTTAACGGGGCACTAGCCATCTAGACGCTAAAGAATTGAACTGAACTATTCGTGTTGAAGGAATATTGAAAAATTAAAGAAATAATTTAATCGATAATGAAAAAAATAATGGAAGTCTTCTTGACGATTCTGGAATGAAGGATCAAGCCAATGATAATAAAAAAAAGTACAGAAATGTCACTATTACATTATTATTTTATCATAATGTTTTTTATTCGCATAAGCAGTACCCAAGTTTTTCGAGAGTCGTTGAATTTGGTGCCTTGAACGTAGCTCGGTTCAAGCTAAGTGAATGCTAAGTTTGCGATTATAAATTTTAATTTTACTTACGTCTGAGAGACGTCCGAGTGTGCTCTAGTAGATTTCACCCTAAGTCCAACTTATAATAATCAATTTTGGGCCAAGCCAAATGCGTTTGTGTAGGCCGGCAACGCCGCTGCGACTCCGCTGGTGTTGCAAGTGCCTATTGACGGATGTGGTCACTTAACATCAAGTGATCCACCTATCAGTTTAACTATGATATAAAAAAACCAGTGAGTAAAGCCGCGAGCTGAAGTTGTAGTATAAATTCAGTTTTAATTTCGTTAAAATCAAGGGATTGAAGTGAAAATAAAATACAACGAGATTAATCCGTTTGGATTTGATTAAACTGAAGCCAAACATCGAAATCTCAGGCTCGTTTAGGCAAACAAAGTTTCTTCGAGCGTGCAAATGTCGTATACACTTCAAAGGCGTTTAAAATGAGATTTCAGATATAATAGGATTATACGAAACGGCTGGACGTTCGTGCCTAATTTCCATTTATTTGGATTTAAAAAATACCGTTGAGGTCACATATAAATCGACTTCTGTAGGTGGTGGAGTCACGCTGAAGCTATTAATGGTTTCGGCAGGAATGGGTCGACTCGCCCGGAGTACTACCACCCGATACACAGCAAACTGACGTGATGGAACAGTGCTTGCATTGTTGCGTTTCGTTCGGTTAGTGAGAGCGCCGGAGACCTACCTCCCCTTCCAAAAAGATTGAAATGCGATGAAAATGTAACACTAATAAATTAACAAATGACTACTTTTGGAAAAAGAATTCCATGTTTTTAAAATAAAATTAATTTGAAATTAGAATTCTTAGCCAAACAAAAATTATTTTGATTTGAAATGGCCAGTACTGCAGAACGGCAATTTCATAGGTAAAGTAACCTATTATTTTAGTTATCATTAAAAAATATGTAGTAGGTCATTGGCTAATGTATTATCACCAGTTCTCCATTAAAACAATTAAATATATCTGTTAACTTGGGTCTTTATTGTTGATTAAAATTACAATTTCTTACACATCATTTCAATGGATAGGTATCTTAGAACAAATGAAAGATTAAAAATTTCGCACAAAAGAAATAATAAAAGGGTACTAAACTATTTCGATTTGATGATTCTATTTTTAATTTACTTTAGGTCGCTTTTTAACAGATCATTAGCTACCACGATTAACAAAGTAGTAGTAGTATATACTGTAAGTATGCATTGTAGTAAATCTGTAGATTAGATTGGTTTATAAATATTTATTATTTTCAAGAAAATTAAAGTTCGTGTACATCCATCCATCTTGATCTAAGCAGTCTTTTAGGTTGTCAGGAACGTTACACAATCGTCTTTCATTGTTAAATGCTCTACATTCCACTAATAGATGTAAGACTGTCAGGTCTTGTCCACACTTGCATTTATTTCTCTCAGTTTTAGTGATCAGAAGAATGTGGGTCAGATTTGCGTGCACGATCCTCAACCTGGTTATCACCACTTGATCTTTTCTACACGTAACCCCGAACGGAGTCTTAAAGCTACCTTAACGGGGCACTAGCCATCTAGACGCTAAAGAATTGAACTGAACTATTCGTGTTGAAGGAATATTGAAAAATTAAAGAAATAATTTAATCGATAATGAAAAAAATAATGGAAGTCTTCTTGACGATTCTGGAATGAAGGATCAAGCCAATGATAATAAAAAAAAGTACAGAAATGTCACTATTACATTATTATTTTATCATAATGTTTTTTATTCGCATAAGCAGTACCCAAGTTTTTCGAGAGTCGTTGAATTTGGTGCCTTGAACGTAGCTCGGTTCAAGCTAAGTGAATGCTAAGTTTGCGATTATAAATTTTAATTTTACTTACGTCTGAGAGACGTCCGAGTGTGCTCTAGTAGATTTCACCCTAAGTCCAACTTATAATAATCAATTTTGGGCCAAGCCAAATGCGTTTGTGTAGGCCGGCAACGCCGCTGCGACTCCGCTGGTGTTGCAAGTGCCTATTGACGGATGTGGTCACTTAACATCAAGTGATCCACCTATCAGTTTAACTATGATATAAAAAAACCAGTGAGTAAAGCCGCGAGCTGAAGTTGTAGTATAAATTCAGTTTTAATTTCGTTAAAATCAAGGGATTGAAGTGAAAATAAAATACAACGAGATTAATCCGTTTGGATTTGATTAAACTGAAGCCAAACATCGAAATCTCAGGCTCGTTTAGGCAAACAAAGTTTCTTCGAGCGTGCAAATGTCGTATACACTTCAAAGGCGTTTAAAATGAGATTTCAGATATAATAGGATTATACGAAACGGCTGGACGTTCGTGCCTAATTTCCATTTATTTGGATTTAAAAAATACCGTTGAGGTCACATATAAATCGACTTCTGTAGGTGGTGGAGTCACGCTGAAGCTATTAATGGTTTCGGCAGGAATGGGTCGACTCGCCCGGAGTACTACCACCCGATACACAGCAAACTGACGTGATGGAACAGTGCTTGCATTGTTGCGTTTCGTTCGGTTAGTGAGAGCGCCGGAGACCTACCTCCCCTTCCTCTCCTGCCCCTCCTCCCTCCCGTCCCCAACACAGGCTGTCAACGTACTTGCAACTCCAATGGTGTTACTAGTGTCTATGTATGGCAGTGATCACTTAAGATCAGGTGACCCACCTATTCGTTTGCCTCCTATGATATTAAAAAAAAACGATTTATTCATGATTTTGTGTTAGTTAACTCTATATTTTGTAATATTGGTGGCATTTTACGTGATATAGTTCGGTTATTGTGCATACGTGAATTGAAAGGAAATAAATTCTACATAGCATGAATTCTGAGATGCCACAAAAATCTTGTTAGAACATTGAAATTATCGCACGGCACTTGTAATATTATTTATTATACACCAACAGTGGCAGCGATAATCTGGAAGAACGGTAGCTAAAAATATAAAATTAAGTCAACTAAATTTTATGTGAAGCTATCTGCTGTCCCTGACTTCATCTGCGTCGCTTATTATCAGAATAATATATTTGATGTACAAAGGAAACAACAGTTGATAGTATGTTCAGTCACCGCGTGGATGGACGTAGGTTCTTATTCTTGCAGCTATCGCAGCTGCAAGGAAACATCACGAGGATACCATAGCATGGTTGTAGGGTTTTTCGAAGCCAATCTACTATCTACCACCCTTAACTTGGAAATCTCTCGCTGTACATCTATGACTATATTCAGGCAACTTGCACTTGTGAGTCAGTCGTCCTCTTGGTTTGGCGTGTTTACTATCCTGGACATCACGTGAGATTGTAGTGAGACGCTATAAATCTATAGTTTTTTTTTTCTTTTTCATAGTACACGCCAAAATGACTGCACTATGCCTGATGGTAAGCACTGTACAATCCAAAAACAATGGCGACCACCGAATGATACACTATCCATCACCGGTCGCCGCTGTCATGGCGGCCCTTTTTTTTTATTAATGTGGGGTAATCCCTTATGGATACCCCACCCTCCTCCTATGTCCAACTCGCACGGACTAAAACCCCACGGTGTACCGTCAGACCGTAATTGTTGGGGCGGCAAGGGATCGTACAATGCTAATCAACCTTGTAGAGCCGCCCCAACGGTCCGCCCGGTGAAAGGTCACCACCGGGCTCCTACCTATAGAGAGGCAGACTGGGTACACACCAGCTAGCTCCCCTCGTCCGCCGGACCTGTGCAATGAGGAGATGGGCCCCCGGTCCACCCCCTCAGGTCCGACTACGGTGGCGGGAGGAGTCGGGCAAAGCGCCGCCTCCTCCCGCCGGTCCTCCGTTGGCGAAGAGTGCCACTTAGAGGGTCTACCTCATGGGCTCTCTCCGCCGCTTCCTGCTGCGAGATGACCACCTCACAAAAGGAGGCCATCGCTCGCCAAGCCTGGTCGCCGCCGAGCATCGCCGAAACCACGCTCGACAGCGACAAATCACGCCCTACCACCGCAGCCAGAGCGCGGCGCTGTCCCTCCTACACAGCACACGCAGACAGAGTGTGCTGTGCAGTGTCCTCGTCAGCACCGCACTCATGGTGTGCGAGAGTCGGTTCCCTGACAGCGATCCGGTGCAGGTACCACCCCAAACAACCGTGTCCGGTGAGCACCTGCAACAATCGGAACGTCAGGGAACCCCAGCCTCTCCCAATCCATTCCAGCAGGACCGGGCGGACGGCATCTACGGTATACCGCCCGTACCGCGCGTCCGTCAGGTCCTACCTCCAACTCTCGACGGCGTCTTCTCTAAGATACCGTCTCCTCTCCTCTATCTCCCTGGGAGCCGGAGGCTCCCCACTTCGTTTTTTCTCCGCCGTGAAGTCATACACGGCGGCGAGAACTCTTGCCTCCAGCTCCCAGGGTAGGGAGCCGGCGAGCGTGAAAGCCGTCGCTGAGGACACCGTGCGGTACGCCCGGATCACTCTCAGTGCCACCGTGCGCTGCGGTCTTCGGAGTGCGCGCACGTTAGCGGCACCGAGGGCGTCGGCCCACACCAGAGCCCCGTAGGTGGCCATCGCTCGTACGACTCCCATATAGAGTCGGCGGTGCCCAGCACTTAGCCCCCCTATATTGGGGAGCAACCGACCAAGCGCCGCCGCCGCCCCAGCAATTCGCGGTCCGAGCCCCGCGAAATAGGGTTCGAACCGCCATCGCCCGTCCAGGGTGAAGCCCAGGTACTTCATTTGGGTACTCACCCTGATCCGAGCGCCCTCCACCATTCTCGCCGAGGCCCGTGGAACAATAGGGCCTCGGTCGTCTCGAGGGCCACCCTAAGGCCCAACCTCCTTATATGCCTGACCACGAGGGTTGTGGCCATCATGGCCAGGCGCACCAGTTCCCTCCATTCCCCCCTGGGCTACGACCAGGGTGTTATCCGCGTAACAGATGACGCGCGCTCCGTGTGGGAACGCACCGCGGAGCACCCAGTCGTAGCCCATGTTCCACAAGAGCGGCCCCAAGACCGACCCCTGTGGAACGCCTCTTCTTGTCGCGTGTCGGCCCATCCGCCCGTCGCCATCCACGTAGGCAACCTCCCTATCTTAGAGGTACGCCTCCAACAGCCGCCGCAGGTACGGGGGCACTCCGAAGTACCGGAGCGCCTCCCATATAACTCCAAGCAGCAGGCTGTTGAAGGCATGGGCGATGTCCAGGGACACCGCCTAAACCATCTCCCCCTGAGAGGTCGCCTCCGTGGACAGCGACTTCAGAGGCACAGGGCGTCCACAATGGGACGCCCTGTCCGGAAGCCGAACTGCGCGTTCGCTCAATTCGGCCCCACACTATCCAGGTGTTGGACGTCCCGGAAGGTGTCATGCCGGCCTGCGAAAAGCTCCGCAGAAGCGAATCACTATGACGGGCTTTTTCGCCATATATAAATAGATAACATTCTTCTAAATATTAACGAAATATCTCATAACCTACTTAATGTATATATTTGTCGCCACAAAAACGTCCGAAACTATGTTCGTAGTATTAATACATTTCGTAAATAAAAATATCGAGGACTCCTTTTTTATAGGGACGTAAAGATAAAACCTAACGTATACATGGAGATTTATTCATGTTAGTAAACAAACAAACCGGAGCAAGGACACACCAGACTCGATTAGATTTAATAAGCTGAAGTCGGGTAATGCTTCTCGTAGAAGTAAAACGAAACTTATCGTAACGGAAATATGTAAGAAATGTTACCCGTTATTCTGGCAATATACTCACATACAGTACTGAATACGCTCTAAACATTTCTACACAGAATTAGATAATAGACTAGTCTATTCCAATATTTTTGAAGAGAAAACTTCTTCAGGCGCTTTGAGCGGTATTTTTGGCAGGAGATAAATTTATAACTTCGCTTCATGACTTGCTGCATTTTTTATGTCATAGCAGGCAAACGAACAGGTGAGTCACCTGATGTTAAATGATCACCACCGTCCATAGACACTAACAGCAGGGTAGTCGAAAGTGCGTTACCAGCCTGTTTTTTGAGAGAAAGGGAGGGAAGGGGAGGTGGGCCTCCGGCGCTCTCACTGACCGAACAAAGTGCAAGCACTGTTACATCACGTCGGTTTTGTATGAAAGGGTGGTACTACCCCGAGCGAGCCGACCCATTCGTGCTGAAACTAATAATAGCTTCCGCGTGGCTCTATCGCTTACTAAACTACGTAAGTATGACCGTATTACGCTTGCGTCAGATTAGCGACGCGTATTATAGGGGCGTGTGTACATGTAATATTGATATTTTGCAGCTCATCATACGTTTCATTGATTAATAGATTTTATAAAAATATATATATAATTATTGCTCCGAGTGCCAATATATATGAAAACTACATTAATAATTTTAATATTGTCATTCACACTATAATTAATATGAGAATTCAAGAGAGAACAATTTTATTTCATTGTTTCGAATTTTCACTTCTTTCGGCAGTGACTTATGACTACCTCAACTTTTTTTTTATGGCAAAAGGAGTCGAACTAACAGGTGGGTCACCTGATGTTAAGTGATTACCACCGTCCATAGACACTAGCAACACCAGGGGAGTCGCAAGTGCGTTGACAGCCTGTGTATGGGGGAGGTAGAAAGGGAAAGGGAAATGGGGAAAGGAGGTGGGCTCCAGCGCTCTCACTGACCGAACGAAACGCAACAATGCAAGCACTGTTACTTTACGCCGACCCATTCATGCTGAAATTAGTTATAGCTACAGCATGGCTCTACCATCTTTAAAATTTCATCTGATTTTAAATAACGATATGGTCCTAGATGGTACACACGCTAAACCCAGAAGGCGACTAGCTGGTATACACCAACAGGGGTGTAAGGGGTGTCGAATAACATCATAAGACTTCAGACACCGAAGCCAACCTCACCTGCACGTGGTGCACCCTACTGAATAACGAATGAGGCAATGGCGAAAGGGGGGTGGTAGGGTTTTACAGCCTGATTGGGTACATGGTGTATATGGCGAAAAAGCCCGTCATAGTGATTCGCTTCTACGGGTCGTGTTTCGGGATCAGCCTGTGCATATCCAACTTTTCGCAGGCCGGTATGACAGCGGTGAGCGGCGATGGATATTGTGTCACTCGGTGGACGCCATTGTTTTTGGATTGTACTGGGCTTATTTTGCCGTACAACAATAAAAAAAGGTGACTTGAGACAGATTTTCAACTTGACAATGGAAGCTAGCCAGGTACGCTTAGATAGAGCCTTACCACCATGTTATGGCTTTATCATCATTCTCTCCTTCACCGAAAGCTCTAAGTCAGTCGCAAGGATTCGAATCTACGTCTATGAACTCGACCATCATGATATTGATATTGCTTTTATTGTCCTGGCGCACACATAGACAATTTCCGTTATGAACAATAATTCAAAATTATCCTGAATTTGGCCATCATCAAAAGTGGTGAGTGATTATAATTATCTAACAACATATGTGACATTCCTCGACAAATCGGAAGGTTTGGAAAAAAAAATTGTTGTTTTGTTTTTTGTTTTTGTACATAACTTTCTTAAAAATGGCCCATTTTTTAAATGTTTTTTACATCACCTTTATAGAAAAATAAAACCATTTTTAAGAAAGTTATGTCCAAAACACTCAAAAAAAATCGAGGCAGTCATAAGGGCTGCCGACAAAAGTGAAAACTAAATACAGTATAATAGTTTCGAATTTTTTAATTAATTACAGTGTGAATTATTTAAATTTCATAATTTATACATTGAAATTATTAACGCACGTCTAGTATTCACATCTATCGGTACTCTGAACAATACTTATATACATTTTTATACAATTCATTAATTAATCAAATATATGATGCACAATCTCAATACTCAATCACTCAAAAATAAATAAAAATGAAACTCACAATAAATCAACTCAGTCTCAATACTACGCGTAGACGTCATGAAGCGAAATTACAAATTGATCTCCTATCAAAAATACAGCTCAAAGCGCCTAAATAAATACACTTCAAAAACCATTTTTTGAACAAGCAATAAAATGTTTTTTCAAAACGTCCCATTTATGTGCACCGCTCCATATATAGTCAAGCGGGTATATCTAAAGACTATGGGTGGATCAATATTTGAACGAATATGACGTCTGGAAATGACGCCCCTCTCTGTGCATCCACTAATAACAAATGTAACTATTTATCTTTTGTAAAAATACACTCATCAAAAAAGTCTAAGCAACATTTTTTTTTTAATAGTAGCACGGCAAAATGACTGCACTGTGCCTGATGGTAAGCACAGAACAATCCAAAAACAACGGCGACCACCGAGTGATATACAATCCATCGCCGGTCACCGCTGTCATGCCGGCCTGCGAAAAGCTGGATATGCACAGGCTGATCCCGAAACGCGACTCGCAAAAGCGAATCACTATGACGGGCTTTTTCGCTATATACATGGTGGTTGCGACCCAGTCTGGCTGTAAAACCCTACCACCCCGCTTTCGCCATTGCCTCGTTCGTTATTCAGCAGGGTGCACCACGTGCAGGTGAGGTTGGCTTGTGTGTCTCAAGTCTTTAGATGTTATTTGACACCCCTTACACCCCAAACATGTACTAATTTAAATTTTAGGATGGTTCTTCGCATTATAACGTTGTATTTTATTTTTTAAATAATATCTTTTGGGTTCTATTATGTAAAAATAACAGCTGTTGTCTTTATAAGTTCTTTTAATAACAGAAATTAACAATATTAGAATATACTGTAGAAACTAAGATACATAAGAAACTAAACTTTTTTCTTACAAAATGAAATTTCTAAAGAAAATGTATTTATTGTGAAAGAATAGAACAATTTAATACAAAGTATGGTCTCCTCTGCTATTCAGAACTTGTCGGCAACGATTATTCATTGAATTAATGAGACTGTTTATGTCATCTTGCGGTATTCGCTCCCAATGGAATTGTAGCAAATCCTTCAGCTGTTGGGTTGTTGTCGCTCCGTCCAAGTCCTTCAAAACACGTCTCTGGAGCATGTCCCATGCGTGCTCGATGGGGTTGAGATCTGGCGATTGTGCAGGCCAGGGCAATACCCGGATGTTCTCCGTTGCAAAGTATTCACTGGTTCGCCGAGCTGTATGTGAACGCGCATTGTCATGCATTAACCTAAAATCGGAGCCAAAGGTTTGTGCAAATGGGTAGACATAAGGTCTGAGAATATCCTCAATGTAATTTTCAGCATTCATGTTTCCATTTACAAAAACGAGCTCAGTTCGCCTGTTCTTCATAATACCCGCCCATAACATAACTGTTGAGCCGCTGTATGGATGAACTTCCTGAACGCACCTGAGCCTTTCAGTATTTCCGGGCCGACGATACACTCGCACCCTTCTTGTATCAGGCTTAAACCCGAATCGCGACTCATCGGAAAACATAATTTTATCCCATTGTTCCTGGGTCCATGTTATGCGTTCTCTACACCATTCATATCGACGAGCGCGATTCCCGTGACGTATCGGTGGGCACCTGATTGGGCGTCGAGCTCGTAGGCCGTACTCATGCAGTCGATTTCGCACAGTTTGAGGACTTACATCAACACCACTTGAAATTTGTAGCCTCAAACTTATCTCTCGAGCGGTTAACATCGGCTGGCGTCTTGCAGTCAGTTGTATGTACCAGTCTTGCCGAGTGGTTGTACTCCTTTTACGGCCTGGATGCTGTTCAGCGGGTTCTCCTGTATTATTGTAGCGCTGCCAAAGACGACAAATAACACTTCTATGAATGCCAAAATGTCGAGATACCTGAGATTGATTACTTCCCGCTTGCAACATCCCTACAGCTCTTTGCATTTCATCTGCCATGAAATGACGTCGCTTCATGACGTAAAGAATATCTAACAATTCAATTTTGTCGCTAACTTTATTTAAATGGTTGGTAAAATTATAAAATCAAGACTAAACGTAGCAATTAAAACGCACTTAAATTTAAACAAATTCACAGTCATTTGAATTTTATGAAAAAACAAATCATAATCAAATTTTTTTTTTACAACCATACAGTATTTCATCCATAACAAAAAAGTTTACTTACCTACGCACTTTTTTTGAGTAAATACTTAGAAATTAATTAATACAAATGGTAAAATTTGTAATATCACGCATGTTGCTTAGACTTTTTTGATGTGTGTATATAACATAAAAAGATAAACCAGATCGAGTTTCTTGCCGGTTCTTCTGGATAACGGGGTTGTTTTCCGAACCGGTGGTATCTATGACGTTCATAAGCGCCTTCTCAAGGCCTAAATTGAATAAAGGATATTTTGTTTTTGATATATTATGTATCACGCAATATTACCAATAAACTGTTTACATATAACGCAGCCATGAGTCTGATGCAACTACAAGAGATATCTGCCCTATTTTCCTATATTTTCCCGAGAAGGAACTTATTCATAGTCGGTCCGTGTTCGAGGACGCTTTATGTTTATCCTTATCGGTGTACGTCTGACTTGAATTATAATTGATGAAAAGTAAACATAAATATTTTGTTTTTCTTTTGAAGCGAAATCTTCGGTAGTCGCGTGGCGAGGTATTTTAGGCAGGACAAAAACTTATGATTTCGCTTCAACGACATGCTAGCATGGCCAACCATATTGCGCATGCGCGGCTTGCGTCAGACTAGCACCGCGTAGTATAGCGGCCCGTGTACATCTAATATTGATATTTTGTATTGAGATTGTGCAGCCTAACATATATATTTGATTAATTAATAAATTGTATAAAAATTTATATAGTCATTGTTCGGAGTGTCAACAGATGCGAAAACCAGATGGATGATAATAATTTCAATTTACAAATTATGAAATTTAAATAATTCATACTACTTAGTCTGGTCATAAATACTGTTACAGGTAAAATAAAATAAAAAAACATTACATTTGAATATGAAATCTGTCATTTTTATATGATTATTTATTGAGTTTCTCATTTTGGCGCTAATACATTGTACAATATTTTGCGATATTAAAATGGTGTGGGGTGATAAACAGAATCTGCCTACCCAACGAACGAAACGAAACGAAAATATTGCCACCCGGTAGTTATGAAAATAAAATGTCTCCTTAGGTTTGCCTGGAAGAGATCGCTCTAAGCGATAAGGCTGCCTAACTGTACACATATTATAAACTGATCACTAATTTTGTATATTTTCAACGTGTGTACAATAATGAGTTTTCTTATTATTATTATTAAAGTGCCTTCGAAATGCTACTTGAATCGTCTGTTAGAGATGAAAAGACCTACTACTGTAGGCCTTTACTACATTACTATGTAAATACAGTTACTACAGTTTAAAATAATATGTATAGTGAGTATGACCACATGACCATACAATAGAATTGAAAACTTATAAATAAATATATGCACATTTCAGTTTATATAGATTGATATATCTATGTTGATATGTAAATCAATAATAATAATATGTAAATACGTACAATATATATATAAGTAAAAAAATTAGGGGTAAGTAAAGAAATGAAGTCAAAGTTTCATGATAAGATAACAAATGAACCGATAAAGTTATATTCGTGTTGATCTGGCTAATAAATCAAGTCTTTCTCCGAACATTTAATTTTGAGAAGGTAAATAGATTTTTAACAAAATCCTCTTCTCGACTATAGATACCGTTCACATAGTTATGTAAGGAATGTCAGCAAGTGGGACAAAGCATTTTTCATCGCGGGAAACATCGATAGATTAAATTTTTCCCTAAAACCTGAACAGCGTTTATTACTTTTATTTCTGTTTGAAATTTTTTTACTACTAGGTGATTCCTGCCGTTGGGTATAAATTCGAGGTAGTCACATGGACCGCCGACAAAAGTGAAAACTCAAAACAGTGGAATAAATGTGTTCTCTTTTGAATTTGCATATTAATTATAGTATGAATGACAATATTCAAATTTCAGAATTTGTTTATTGACATTATTAACATTAGTATCGTTTTCATATCTATTGGCACTCGGAGCAATAATTATATACATTTTTATAAAGCCTATTAATCAGTGGTAGACTAAATATTACTAAAAAGTAGGTAATAAACGGTGGTAGAACTACGCTGAAGCTATTAATGGTTTCAGCATGAATGGGTCGGCTCGACCGGGGTAGTACCACCCGACCCACAGAAAACCGACGTGAAGTAACAGTGCCTGCATTGTTGCGTTTCGTTCGGTCAGTGAGAGCGCCGGGAGCCCACGTCCCCTCTCCTTCCCACTTCCCTTACTCCTCCTCCCCCCCAAAACAGGTTGGCAACGCACTTGCGACTCCCCTGTTGTTGCATGTGTCTATGGACGGTGCTGATCACTTAACATCAGGTGACCCAACCTGTTGCTGCTGCTGCTGCTGCTGAGGTAGACACGATATTTTTATTACAAAAACGGGCAGTTCGGGCAATATATAATATGGGACCTCGCTAATCATTAAAAACGAAATTCCAGGAATTTGGTATCTTAACTCTGCCCTCCCAATACATTCTTGATAATTTAATGTATGTCCGGAAAAACTTTGAAGAACTGTATTTAGTAAAAGACCGCTATAATCTAAATACTAGAAACTGTAATAAGCTGGTGGTCCCATGTTTCAGAATTAGCAAAACCAGTAATAGTTTTTTAGGTAATAGTGTTAGGTTCTACAATAAAGTCCCAAAGCATGTTACCGATTGGCCGGACTGTAAATTTAAGCGCCACGTCAAACGGGTTTTAATTTCAAAAGGATATTATAAAGTGGATCAGTATGCGAATGATAGTAATGTCTTGAATTGACTCCTCTCTGTGCATCCACTAAAAGCATTGATGATGTATTGGAAATTTGACTGATGTGGATGTTTGGACTTATACCTGCCGCTAATTTCCAACATCGTACTACCCGCCAAACACTAAAATTTCATCCACACCACCTGGATGAGTGGAGGTCTTCTACGGTGAGATTTTCAAGGTCGTTTCTGCCTCGTACTTCGACCTTGTGGAATCGACTCCCAGCGGCGGTATTTCCAAACAATTATGAAATGCAAACTTTTAAGAAACGAGCGTATACTTCTATGAAAGGCCGGCAACGCACTTGTGACTCCCCTGGTGTTGCTAGTGTCTATGGACGGCGGTGATCACTTACCATCGGGTGACCCGTCTGTTCGTTTGCCTCCTATAATTAAAAAAAAAAAAAAATGTACCCGATCGAGTTTCTTGTCGGTTCTTCTCGATGACTGGGTTGTTTTCCGAACCGGAGGTAGTCTTTGACGTTCATAAGTGCCTTATTAGGGCCTAACTGAATAAAGTATTTTTGATTTGATTTGATTTGTCCGATTGCCTCCTATGACATAAAAAAAAGAAAAAAAAGTTAAATGTATGATGAACTGCAATCAATATTACATGTATACAGGAGCGTATACTACGTGTCGCTAGTCTGACGCAATTGATCATGACGCGAAATTATAAATTTATCTCCTGCCAAATATGCCGCACAACGTGCCTTAAGAGGTTTCACTTGAGAAGTTACAAGCCTATAACCTTTCACGAGTGATTCCACATTGAATAATCATAGTCCAATACCGATAGAATCAAGTTTTGATGTGGTTCAACCTGGAAAGAACTGTGTAGTCGTTATCTTGTGGCTGATGTTGGAGAGTTAGTTATAACGGTATGACGTCAAACATAGATGACGTCATCTAATCGATCAGTCACTCTATACCAATCAAGTATTTATACATTAAAAATAATGTAAATTTAACGTGACTCTACTTTTAAAAAAAATAGATTTTTGCGAACAAAAATTATTGCAGGTATCTTGGAATAAGTAATAAAATACATTTCAATCATTATTAGAAATGTCTGTCTGTTTGTTTGAACACGCATCAGCGCTAAAGTACTGCGTTCCCGATAAAACAATTACAAAGCATGTAGGAGCTTCGGGCTCACTACTATAAGATTCTAGACTGACACGGACAGCGTAATAATAATACTCGGAGTGCGTGAAATAGACTGTTTTAATATATGACCATATAAGGTATTTATAGAGACACGAGCGTTCATTTGTTTGAACAACGTTCTATTTACAATATATACAAAAGTTTCAGCCTGCCAAAGAGGATGACATACTCGGTAGCTACAAACATATTCTCAAGTAACATTTAGTCTTTGTTTAATTAAATTCGATTCACTCTATTAAAAGTTATTGTAATTTTAATGACGACACGACTTTAGTACGACATAAGAGTAGGTAAGTAAATGCAATTCAATCTCTTACAAAACCAAGACATTATATAATGTATAAATAATATCTAAGACACTATAAACGAAAGACTGTTTTTTCCATTAACTTCCACATGGTCGAAGTCGCGGGTATAGCTAGTTCTTTATCAAAATATGCTTTTCAAGCAAGTCATATAAAGAAGTCGCCTGAAAATGTCGCTCTGTTCCAGCAAATAGTAATTACACTACGTAATAATAAATGTGCACGGAGCCGCGGGTATAACTAGTATTAAAACAAAGTAAATAACAGTATATAAGTGAGGTCTACTACAAATAAACAGAGCTGCTTAAATGTCTTCATAGTTTGAATTCGCGGAGAGTGATTTATTAGAAGGGATTTATATGAAACAGTGACACACTGACGATATGTTTAGTTAGTACATATAAAAATTATCAACAAGTCATGGAGGTGGAGTGATTTCAGCAGCAGAATATTGACTTAATATCCATGATGTGTAGTAACGCGTTTTCCAGAATTCACGTAAATTTGCTAATGTAAATTAGTAACTAACCAAATTAGAACTTCATGATAAAATTATGGCGAAGCGTGTTGCATTGAAATGGTATCCCAAAATGCAGAGTTATAAGGCAACAACTGATTACCGGAATTTCGGCTCCGCTCTAATTTCGAAGCTCCCGTGCAAGACTCATCACAGTCACCACATAACATATCTTAGGCATCTTTTAATTTTAAAAACAGTTCATTTTAGTAGCCGAGATCAATTAATCGCGATATCAGCACACAAACTGTACTCGAGTGCGGTCCAGTGGTAAATCTGGGACCTAATGCTCTACTACTGCTCTATTTTGCTGTCGTTCGTGCAGTTCGTTGCCGTAATACAATGTAAAATACAAAAGTGCATTGTATGGTGCTAATAGGCTCTATATTCAAACACTACGTTGAACGATATACGAGTACCTTTAATCTACACAATCTTTTAGTGAAAAAAATTGAATTAGTACATTGCTATTGCGGTAGTGCTTTTTCTAATGACCATCTTATAACTACCGGGAAATCTATCGCTGAGCAGTATTAGGTTTGTTTTGCAAGATGCACTAGAGACCTACTTCTTCTTACGCTTAATACTTGTAATCGAACACTAAAAACCTATAAGCAATAAAACAATTAATATGAATAGTGATTATAATATTATAAAGAGGTAAAATTTGTGAGGTTGTAGGGGTTAATCTCAGGAACTATTAAATCGATTTTGAAGATTCTTTTACCATTAGATAGCCACGTTATTTATGAGCGTTATGGGCTAATTAACCCGAAAAATGAAAATACTTTTTTGTGGTAGTTGGATTTGCAATGTAAGTCGGAGAAAAAATTGTCGAACGAAAACGTTTCTTACGAACGCTGCCTTAACGATGAGAGTTATATGATTGAGTTCTAGAGAAAAGTTATAAAGCTTGATAATACCTACAAAAAAGTTGTCGTCAGTATACGTCTAACTTTTATATTTAAGTAACAAAAAGTAGTTTTTTAAAAATGTTTGCCGCCCCACGAAGTGGGCACGGGTCAGCTAGTAATTTCTAAAGCTATTATTGCTTAAATTGATGAAGCCTTTTTTAATAAAACCCAGACAGAGAGATGAATATTTTTTTAACTATCCCTAATAAAAGCTGATCACAAAATTTGAAAGAAAAAGCATTTACAGACAAACGGAATTACAGAATAATTATTATAGACGACATACTGCTGACGTACATGTATGAAAAAAGAAACGCAAAAGCAACGAGTTGGCCAGCATATCCGCTTATTAACCGGCCGTACCGTATGTGACATGTTAATCAGAGTTAGCACTCAAACAAACGGTTTTCAAGAAGAAAAACTTTCAGCTCCCACGTATCAACACCGCTCGCTCCCTAAATGATTAATGATTGAATTTGGCGTAGATTTATTTATTGTCGTTTACACAAAGATTCAGAGGGTTTCCAATTTAATACTTTATTTTCTTTTGCGACTACTCCGCCCGCCAATTATGTTATCGTTGGTTGTTTGGCCTTCAGAATTATCTTATTACGGTACTTATAGGTTTTAGTTAATTCTTAGTGTGCAAGTTGTGCACGTGACTTCCTACGCGTTTGCTATTGTTTGTTGCGATTAGTATTTGTTATTCGTAGTTATTTTATATGAGTATTGTTGTTGGCATTCGGGAGGGAACTACTGATTCTATTGTGCCTAAAAAAGTGTAGTATTGCGAAGTTCGTGCAGTGTTAGTCACAATTGGGATGCGAACGCATCTATCATGCCCGCTAACTGTGTAAGTTGTATCATCACGTTATTCTCGCACCGTTATAAGGATTTGGCCCAAGGCCTTTTTCTAAATGAATTATATGAAATAAACTTTTTTTTTATGTCATAGCAGGGAAACGTACAGGTGGGTCACCTGATGTTAAGAGATTGCCAGATAAGTGATAGATACTAACAACACCAAGGGAGTCGAAAGTGCGTTGCCAGCCTGTGTTTGGGGGAAAGCGAGGGAGAGGGATAGGAGAGGGGAGAGGAGTTAGACTTACGGCGCTCTCACTGACCGAACGAAAGACAACAATGCAAGCATTGTTAGTTCACGTCGGTTTTCTTTGAGAGGGTGGTACTACCCCAAGCGACCCGACCCATTCATGTTGAAACAAATAATAATATCAGCGTGGCTCTACCACCTACAGAATTGTTTATTAGATTACATGCAATGAAATTAGACTCGGTTTGAGATAAGTGTCACGCGTGCGAATGATGGATTCGAACTGAACTACTACATTATATGGATAACTAGCTGACGGGGCCACGCGTTGCTGTGGCCCAATTATTACATATTGAATGGAAATTATGATAATGTCTCTCTAGTTGGAACATAACTGCCAACTTTCATGAAGACAAGACAAGTTCATAATGGACAAACATCATGACACTGGATTATTTTATATTTCGATTATAAAGAAAGCATAATCAAGCAAAATACACTGAATCAGAATAAATCCTTAGCAACTTCACATACGAAGACCATTTTTAACCCTAGAAAGATAACCATGCCGCGGCATACGTTAAAGATAACCATACGCTTCAAAGGCGCACTCTTTTTTAATACGTATTTTTAATTGATTAACTAAAAAATATTTATAATTTATGTTATTATGGTAAAAGGTAAAAACTATGAAAATAAAATACATTTTTACTTTAATTTGTTTAAATCAAATAATTTAAAACTAAATGAGTAGACCTCTACGAAAAAGTAACGAACATCGACAGCCTTATGCTTCAAGAACAAAATCACTTATAATGATCTTATGAAAATAAGAGTTTTTTCTTATAAGATGTTTGACTATAATATAATCAGTCCAAAAATATCTGTCATAATGTTTTTAAGTTTAAAAATGTACTTATGGGAAACCCATTTTTTGCTGCCACAAAAGGTTCATATGTACTTGTACAAGTTGACATTATTTTATTTTTAGAATTAAAGTACCGTCTTCTTTTGATGGTTGACCGTGATGGTTCCTCTTCTTGTGTTATACGATACTATGCAGAGGGTTCGATTTACAATTTTACAATTATTTTGAGCATACCAGTGACTGGATTTTGGACCCCTTTCTCATCACACGGTGATAATAAACAAACGGTCTTGGCGGACATCGGCTTGTATGATACCATAGCTATATAACGCATAAAGCTCAGATTTCATTTTCGATCAATGTTCTCCTATGCGCTATAGTGCACACATAATATATCGTTCCTAAAAACAAATAAAAAACATTTACAAATAGGCTTTGAATCGTTACAACTGCAATATTAATTAACTTAGCAATGTTAAACTTTTAACAAAAGATAACCATACGCCTCGCGAGCGCACAGACTTGTCATATAAATAAAACCATGGTACTTACAGCATGGAAACAGTTGTTCCGTGAAAGGTCAAACCGACGACTGAGTTGACTGAGAAGGACGTGGAAATATACGCAAAGAACAAAAAAATACAGCAATATATTTTCGGCGCATGCGTCTCTGCGACGTAGGTTATCTTTCTAGGGTTAACCGCACGATATAATATACAGCGATATTCATAGTAACATAAATGCCTGGACAACATCGTACGCCTATGCAACCTTAATTGCCAAGAAAGTGTGCATGTTTTCTTTCGTTTTAGCTCAACTGATTGTACGTATTATTCACCTGTGGTTGAGCATATCTGCCTACCTTTGCCTCACCCTTAACACACCTAAAGGTATTTGGTGTCATATTTCAACCTGAGAGTGGTTGATACTCAAGCAAGTTTAGAAAAAGCCCTAAGCTAAGAAAAAGCCTAAAAGACATGGCCTCATCAACATTTTATTCTTCACTGACTATGTCGTCTCCTAACAGGCTCCGTACTGTAGCGTACTAATAAACGTTTAAAAACTAAATTATTTCGTTACATATTTTATAGTTTTAATAAAAAGAGTTATATTTTATTAATAAAAAGCGACATCTTGAAAGCGTATAAATAAACAAAGAAAATAAAACCAGGGGTGTTAAAATGTCGCTTCAAGAAATTGCCTTAACGCTTTGAAAACCGAGCGTTATTTTTAACGGTCTTTTCAAAGAACGGTCTCAAATTAAATACCATTTTTTATATTAAAGTAATAAAAGGAACAATAAACAATAAAGAAGTTAATTTAAACAGTGTTAATTGAACGCAATTTAATTATTGTTTTTTCCTGTTTCAGCGAAGTTTCGTTATGTAGGTTTTTTATTCGTATTAAAATTGTTTTGTTGAAGTACTATATTGCTTAATGAAGCTCGATTTATTGTCAAGAACAATCGATCTGTGTTACATTATTTCCATAATTATATTTTCGACTTACTATACTTTACCCCGGCTCCATATGTTGGTCACAATATTTGTACAAATGTTGGTAATACCGCCCGTCGTATGTCAATATAAATCAATCCGAACCAAATTGAAGATGTACAATATAAACATAATAATAGGGACATTTACAAGTTATTTTTAAAGTAAAACTTCTTTAGGCGTGATTAAGAGATATCTGGGCGACAATGCAACAGAAGTGCGTTACGGCAGTATGGCATCACGTTCCTGTAAAATCCTGTTAGACAAATTAAACATAACCAAAACTTCTATTAAATCATAATTACTTTTATTGCTTACTTTTCGTATTGTTCGTACTTTTCTATATTTTATTTACTTTATAACAAAGAGTTGATAATAATATTTCCTGTGTTATTTAAGTTCCGAATTAAGTGATAGATGGCACTACAGATAATGAAGCTTTGGTTTAATTTGTTACTTACTTACATTGAAACTTGATGGTAGCACGGTCACATATCGTTATTTTTTTCAATAATTTTTGATTGATTTGTTTATAAACTATTTATTTATAATATAAAATATTTAATAAGTTTTACTTCAAACGCGTGTGACGGTTACACGTACTTATTTTATTTTTTTACATTATTTATTTTTATTTAGAAGGTATTTTCCATTTTATTTGGAATAAATACCTTATGTTTACATTTGGTATGAAAATTCAAAGTTATGTTTTGGATTTTCTACATAATAATTTGTTCTTTTTTTGTAATTTTCATTTTTTTTGCATTTAAGTTTGGCTAGCACTACACATAATTGCTTTGATAAAACCGACATACGTTGGCCAACAACCAACGTTGGTGCAAATATTTGACACAAATATATTTTGTACGAACAGTGTTGGAGCTAATGTGTGGAGCTGGCCTGCGACTCCAAAAATGTCAATGTTCTACGATGCCAAGATATAAAGTCAAGGAACCCTTTGTATTTCTATGAAGCAGCAGTATTATAGCAATGTCTTCCTTACGTTCTCTAAGAGTTTCGGTAAAATCCGATCGATATATCTCGGTAGAATTCTTATACAATAAACAATTTGTGACATTTATGTACCCCACGGGAAACGTGCCCAATCCCAGCAGAGGTGAAGGGTTATTATAATTCTCGTCAGTACAGCGTGAAACCGTACAGAAATTTGTAGGTAACCCGTAAGCTTGGGATATTTTATTACAGGGCTCGGTTTTCTGTAAATTGGACGAAACGGGAGGGCCTAGTCTATAAATCATGTCGGTTGGTAGATAAGGGACGGGTTTAAGTTATAAGTGGCAGTGGATTCATTAGGTGGTAGAGCCACGCTGAAGCTAATACTGGTTCCAGCATGTATGGGTCGGCTCGCCCGGGGTGTTACCATCCGACCCACAGAAACACCGACGTGAAGTAATAGCTATTGCATTGTTGTTTTTCGTTCGGTCAGTGAAGGCGCCGGAGGCCCACCACCCCTTTCCTCTTCCCCATCCGCGCAAACATGGGCTGGCAACGCACTTGTGACTCCCATGGTGTTGCAAGTGTTTATGGCCGGTGGTGATCACTTAATATCAGGTGAACCACCTGTTCGTTTGCCTCCTCACGTATAAAAAAATACAATTTATAAATATCTTCATCTTCATCCGAAAATCTATTGTAGGACATATACCAATTGATATAAGTTATTTTTGTTATTATGGTCAGATATCATTTAATGAATTCGAAAGTTATTGCCGGATACTTGATTTTCATGTTGGGAGTTGTTAGATGAAAATGTCTAAGATAAGAGATAACAAAGAAAAAGGAGTCTAATTAGGGGACCCCTCAGTAACGAAGTTCTCCACGCTTCTTTTTCAACTTCGAATGGAGCTCGACATGTAGATCCGAATAATTTTATCACATATGGAAAAAGCGTTATACCACATCCATGTAACTGTCTCTCTCTTTTTTATATTTTCTATCATATCTTTAATGCAAATAACGTGAACTGAGGAATGAAATTAAAAAGTTTCATTGAATATTTTAGGAAAAAGTATACATGTACTAGCGGACCTGGCGGACGTTGTCCTGCCTTAATAATAAAAAAAACCCTAAAAGTCAACCGCAACGCCACCTACCGGTTCCGATTGTGAATCTAAACCATTCTCGGATCCACTGGAACACGCACACAAAGTTTTATTAAAATCGGTCCAGCCGTTTAGGAGGAGTTCAGTGACATACACACGCATATAATAAATTTATATATAAAGATTATTATAGATTAAATACAAAATAGTGAATTATAAATTATAAAACAAAAAAAATAAATAAAAAAACAGTAATAAATAAGTGTTAATTATATTTCCACGCTTTCAGTAATTAGATCATAAAAACGTAGAACGAAAGAGAGATAGAAATCGCATGGAACGGGAGAGCCTTAGTAGCATAACGCTTTCTCTTTACATTTTTTTTTTACTGTAGCACGGCAAATTGATTGCACTATGCCTGATGGTAAGTACAGTATAATCCAAAAACAATGGCGACCACCGAGTGACACACTATTCATCGCCGGTCGCCACTATCATGCCGGCCTGCAAAAAGCTGGATATGCACAGGCTGATCCCAAAACGCGACCCGCAGAAGCTTACGGGCTTTTCCGCCATATACATGATGGTTGCGACCCAGTCAGGCTGTGAAACCCTACCATCCCGCTTTCGCCATTGCCTCGTTCGTTAATCAACAGAGTGCACCACGTGCAGGTGAGGTTGGCTTGGGTGTCTCAAGTCTTATGATGTTATTCGACACCCCTTACACCCCAAAACATGACATGGCGATTTTTACTGGTCAGGAACCATAAGCATAACCATAATCAGTGATGGGAACCAAAAGCCGATAAGCGATAAGGAACTCCATTTTAAAAATATATGTGTTAAGAAATCCGCTGCAGTTTAATGCTTTGGACCAGACGACATCTGTACGAAAGACCTTGGGGACCGCGTTAGCCGATATGACACCGACAAGCCAGTTTAGATTTCTCGGTGCTTTAAGCCCAAATATTATTCCATACGCCTCAGTCCCACTTATCAACTGAAATATCTACAGTCCCATCAAACAAATGTAGTTCGCTTTTTATGAGTAGTCTATGTAAGTAATCAAACTGTTTAAGGCCAACATTTGATTACATTACCAGTTTTGCAAAGGACGTCAATTCTATGGTAAGCTAATGGATTCCCGGTTCTCGTGGAATGGTTTTCTTGCGCATTACGTGTTTATATGGATTTGTGTTTTGTCAACTTATCTTCTAGTATATTATTATTACCAGTGTCGATTTTTGTAATTAAATTACAAATTTCTTGCGACCATTTCAATCTTTTAACAAGATGGTGGCCTTATTGTTACAACTTTCCAGGCAGTTTCTATGGCAAGTCAGAAATATTATTTTTCATCCACATCATTTGTGTACAATGACCGAACTATATTACTTAAAACACCACCATTAGCAAACAGAGAGACGTTTCGTAGTCCGGTGAAGCTGTAAAGACCCTGCAGGGTCAATAGCGTAGTAAGTTCGAGAAAAAAAAAAGAGAGACGTTTCTAAAAATGATTGATAAATATTTTATTGCTTATTCCAAGACACCTGCGACAATTTATATTCACAAAGATCTAAAAAATACAGACACGTTAGATTTGCATTCGCATTATATGTATAGATAACAATTTAAAAAAAATGTAGCTAGCCAGGCGGACTTAGAAAAAGCCGTTCGAATGGTATGATTTCATCACGGTACTTTTGTTTAATGGAAACTTCGATTCAGTTGCTAGCATTTTAACTTACATCCATCGAGGCGGTGTTCGAACTATCAACTAAGCCATAATCGTTTCGCTGTTGTTTTAAGTACTACACCTCACCATCAGAATTATACTTTCAGTGTGAGCAACGTATAAATGGTGTTGTGCGACGTCGCGTCTAAAAGAACAGAATCTTTCACAAAGGGTGAAGTGGTTAAATTATCGATGCCAAATTTTAATACGCGTATTTAACTACCTATAATTATATTAATCACTGTATATATACTTGAAGTTGCACGCGGACGTACCTATGGGCGCGACTGTACTGCCATCTGGTTTCACTGTATGTAACTAACAAATAAAATGTAGTGCCATCTATCCGCTAACTCGGAATTCACTTTGTTATAAAGTGAATAAAATGAAATATAGAATAACAAATTGTGATTCATAATTTAGAATTAATTTTAGATAATATCGACGTTAAACTACACACATCAAAAAAGTCTAAGCAACATGCGTGATATTACAAATTTTACCATTTATATTAATTAATTTCTAAGTATTTACTCAAACAAAGTGCGTAGGTAAGTAAACTTTTTTGTTATTGATGACATACTGGCTGGTTGTAAAATAAAAATTTGATTATGTTTTGTTTTTTCATAAAATTCAAAAGACTGCGAATTTGTTTGAATTTAAGTGCGTTTTAATTGCTACGTTTAGTCTTGATTTTATAATATTACCAACCATTTAAATAAAGTTAGCGACAAAATTGAATAACAATTCAACGATATTCTTTACGTCATGAAGCGACGTAATTTGATGGCAGATGAAATGCAAAGAACTGTAGGGATGTTGCAAGCGGGAAGTAATCAATCTCAGGTATCTCGACATTTTGGCATTCATAGAAGTGTTAGTTGTCGTCTTTGGCAGCGCTACAATAATACAGGAGAACCCGCTGAACAGCATCCAGGCCGTAAAAGGAGTACAACCACTCGGCAAGACCGGTACATACAACTGACTGCAAGACGCTAGCCGATGTTAACCGCTCGAGAGATAAGTCTACAAATTTCAAGTGGTGTTGATGTAAGTCCTCGAACTATGCGAAATCGACTGCATGGGTACGACCTACGAGCTCGACGTCCTATCAGGTACCCACCAATACGTCACGGGAATCGCGCTCGTCGATATGAATGGTGTAGAGAACGCATAACATGGACCCAGGAACAATGGGACAAAATTATGTTTTCCGATGAGTCGCGATTCGGGTTTAAACCTGATACAAGAAGGGTGCGAGTGTATCGTCGGCCCGGAAATACTGAAAGGCTCAAGTGCGTTCAGGAAGTTCATCCATACAGCGGCTCAACAGTTATGTTATGGGCGGGTATTATGAAGAACAGACGAACTGAGCTCGTTTTTGTAAATGGAAACATGAATGCTGAAAATTACATTGAGGATAATCTTAGACCTTATGTCTACCCATTTGCACAAACCTTCGGCTCCGATTTTAGGTTAATGCATGACAATGCGCGTTCACATACAGCTCGGCAAACCAGTGAATA
>MU159252.1:93356-122022 GCA_015888305.1 Antheraea pernyi | reverse complement strand
ATTATTATCTAATATTGTTTTAACAATTTTAAATAATAAATATGATTTGTTTTTGTCACAGAAGAGTAAAATGGGATATTTCCGGTGTATATTTATTATAATTATTTCTAAGTAATTAAACGAATTCAGATATATTTCGACTTATAATTAAGAATTTAAATAGTTATAGATTGTTTTGTAAACCGTTAATGTTAGCTATGTTTGTAATTAAGAATATATGTTATATTATTTTCAAAGAAAAAGCGATATAGGGTAGTTTAGTGAGTTACAAATGAGCAATATAAAAGTAAAGTATGACATAAGCTATGCTTAGTTTAGTATCAAATGATCTTGTTTGAAGTTGCATTCACTTTTGACTGATTTTCTAAGTTATCTTTATGAGAATCGACTTTATTTTTTATTGCTGGTAGGTATAATGATTACAATATAAATATAATGATTAAAAAGTAACATAACTCTTTTCCGAATGGGTAAATATTTTTCGCCATTAAAAACAGACCAATGGCCTATTTAAAGTTTTAATTACCCAAACGAACGCCAAAGGATTGAAATAGAGACATACAGCTGCTTAATTGGGGCGGTATTGTTCGAGTAAAATATTTTTCAAGCGTTATAGGTATATATATATTTTAAATGTTATAAGATTTCTTTATTTATTTATTACTAGGAGACTCACGCAAATTCGTCTGCGTGAAATCGGTTACTACCGATTCCAATTTTCCGTTTTTAATTGGTAAAGGAAACAGTTCAGTGACCCACTCAAACACGTAATGTCTTCTGAGTACCCCCTGGATAGCTTATGTGCTACTCATAACCGCGACCTGCTTATTGTTTTCATAGGCCCAGCGGCAGCGACTATGCAATAATTATTTTATTATATTAATAATAATTTACCAACTTATGGTTTTTATTTTGCATTATCTTCTAACCAAATTAATCAATTAACATTTAAGTAAACTTTATCTCCATGAAGTATCCATTTTCATTTAGCTATTTGTTTTTGTAAGTTGACTTTTTTGTAAAGCTAAAAGTAAATTATATTTTTTACTACATTTTTTTATTAATTTTTATTCAACTTATATTTCATTTATTAATTAATATTTGCTATAGACTATAATCCCTTTATTTCAAATCATTTAAGCGGCGCACGTCATATTATTATTATTAATACATTGTTGTCGAATTTCGTCAACGTCATGATATAGTGGTCGGTAAAGTTTGTGGAGAAGCTGTTAGTGTTTCGTAAAATGGCTGTGACAATTGGTTGAGAACAGTTTACCAAAATTAACTGAAGGGTATACCGACAATCAAATATGAAACGCTGTTGAACGGGGTTATTTTTTAAATTGACTCCAGATAGAACACTAAAATTCAAAGGAGAAAAGTGTGGTGGCGGCAAGCTATTAACAGATACAATAACCGTGCTTGTTGCTTCAAGTATGGCAGGCGAAAAACGAAAATTGCTGGTTATAGGAAAGGCGAAAAAACCAAGGTGTTTCAATGGGACTCTGAGCTAAGAGGAAACAAAAAGAAGATTATTTTATTTATTGATGATTATCCAGCTCACCCACAAATTCAAAATTTGACTAACATCAATCTGATAATGAAATCATTGAGTCTGTGCTTCAAACACAAGAAAAGGAGAATGAAGAAGAGGAAGAAGATTGCAATGTAAATGAAATTCCAACAAGTAGAGATGCAATGTGCTATAACAACGCTCAAAAAGTACTGTTTATTTGGTGAAGGTCAAAATAATGTAAATGTAGAAGAAATTATGAAAATGGATACACCTTACAGCGTGCAGAAAAAAACTAAACTTAAACAGTGCACTATAACACGTTTTTTCAGTAACACCCGTGTAGACCATAATTAAATAAATGGTAAGTAAATACATATATACATGACTTTTTATTATTTCGGACATAGCGACCTCCGGATATAGCGACGATATTAAAGTGCTCCTTCCGCCGTCATTATAACCCAAATTTACTGTATTTGCCAAAATAAAAAGTAATCTTTAGCACTGAGAGATAATACACCTTTCTAACAATGACATAATTCTCAAAATCAGATCAGTAGGACCAGGGATTATTACCCCGAACATCCAAACTTTACCTCTCTTTACAATATTAGTATAGATATAGTATCGAATGGCAACTGCAATCACCTAAACTAATTATTCTAATGGTAAATGTATAACCATGGACCCAACGATTCCAATACTCATAATTATTTGAAAACCAATTTTATCAAATATCGTAACAACACATGTACTGACAAACCTCTATTAATACTGTATCTGTCTAAATAGTTTTCAAATTGTACGTCACTTTTTTTTAGAATATGTAATGAGTATAGTGGGCTATCCTTAAAATATAGCCCTCATAGATTTCTTTGTAGATCTATAAAAGGAGATTATCCCAACATACACTGTTTTGTTATATCTCAAAAGGATTAGGTAGCGTTTTCAATTCGTTTCGAAAACTCCCAGGCGGCCTGACTTTTTCGTACATATCCAATAACTATCGTTATATTTCAACCAATTTACGTAAAACCTTGACAAATTATATACCAAAACGTTCCTCATGAATTACTTTATTCATTGATGAAAACGCTCAGTTACATTACGAAATTACACTCGCATGTTTTCATAGTAACAAATCGTGCTCGAGCGACCGTTAAATCCATTAGGTATTTAGTTGTTTTTTGTTAATTAACTATATAATTTAAAATTTTACAGAACCCGTTAAATACATGAACTTATTAGTATATTATTAACACATATGTCAAACACAAACGTTGCCCAATTTACCCATTTAAAAATTACACTTATATATTTTGTCCTATTATTCGAAAGATCGAAGGTATGGATATATTGTGTGAAGTGTGTATAAAATGTATGAATACTGAGATGACATATGACAGGGGAGAATGGCAAAGGAAAACGTGTTGTACCGACCCTACTTATATGGAAGACGTGTTAGAAGATGGTGGTGATGATGAGGAGATGATGATATATTTTATCCTGTTGTTTAGAGTACTCAATTTTATTACATATCCATTTAGTCTAAGAGACGCTGACGATTGTGGCACAATCAATATTAGATTATTTGTAATGGCCAATTATCTTAGTAATACTATAAATGTGAATTTGTTTGTTACGCTACCGCGACATAATTACTTAACTGATCAGAACTATTATCTAAAGTACAATGATGTGTTCCCACAAGTATATTAAGAAAACTTACCTTTCAGTGGTGGTAGAGCTACATTGAAGCTATTACTGGATTCAGCATGAATGGGTCGGATGGCCGGAGTAGTACCACCCTTTCCATCCCCCAAACACAGGGTGGCAATGCATTTGGAACTCTTCTGTTGCTGCAAGTGTTTATAGACGGTGGTGATCACTTAACATCGAATGACCCACATGTTCGTTCGTCTCTTATGATATAGAAAAAACTAAACTACTACACGTATCATTTGTAAGGCTAACATAGAGACAAAATGTGTTTCCGATCCGGGCATGTAAATATTTAAATTATTGAGGCAATAATGTAGATTTGCTTTCGACTAGTGTATCGTGCCTTAGATAATGTTTGTCTAGAGTCCCAGTGATCCACGGGAGACGAAGAAACGTAGACCACGTTGGCGTGACAAAAAAAATGGGGGTTCGTAATTTGTAAACGCGGGAGTGGAGAACTAAAATGTTGGCTTGACTTCATCTATCAATGTAAGCAGTTAATATTTTAAGAAGCTCAGCGAATGTTACTTGTAAAAACTGGTATATTCCATATTCAGTACGTAACGCAAATCTCCATAGTTAGATCTAATATTCACATTTTTGCTCGAGTTTAGGGAATATAGTAGAAATATGTAGTTTCAGCGAGTCCAACGGAACCAGCTAAATTTTGAAAGTGGTCGATGAGAAAATAGTCTAGGAATCTCTGGTCTAGAGACTTCTCTCGTTAGTTTTAAATAGTATATGTAATGATTACGTATTTTGTTGTTTATTTGTATTTATAACTGTTTTTTTAGCTGGTTATTTGTATACGTTGAAAAGTTTTTTTTTTTTTTCGAACTGACTATGCTATTGACCTGGCAAGGTCTTTACAGCTTCTCCATTGGTTGAGAACAGTTTACCAAAATTAACTGAAGGGTATACCGACAATCAAATATGAAACGCTGTTGAACGGGGTTATTTTTTAAATTGACTCCAGATAGAACACTAAAATTCAAAGGAGAAAAGTGTGCTGTCGGCAAACTATCAAAAGATACAATAACCGTGCTTGTTGCTTCAAGTATGGCAGGTGAAAAACGAAAATTGCTGGTTATAGGAAAGGCGTAAAAACCAAGGTGTTTCAATGGCACTCTGAGCTAAGAGGAACTAAAAAGAAGATCATTTTATTTATTGACAATTGTCCAGCTCGCCCACAAATTCGAAATTTGACTAACATCAAACTGCCATTTTTGCCACCAAACACCACATCAGTTATTCAGCCTATTGATCAAGGTATAATTAAGACTCTTAAAAGCCATTATCGAAAGTGGAGAAAATGGTAAACGACATTGAAAAAAGTACTATCCCATTTGCCGTCAATCTTCTGGATGCCATTAAAATGATAACAACAGCATGGGCACGAGTTACTTTAGTATCAATTAAAAAATGTTTTTCACATGGCGGGTTTGGTAAATTTTCGACTTTAAATACAACTGATGATGAATTGGACAATTTACCATTGGCGAGGTTATCATCAGCGGAAGCAACAGTTACGGATTGGGAAACTTATCACTACTGATAACTTGACTGATAATTAAGTTATTGAGTCTGTACTTCAAACACAAGAAAAGGAGGATGAAGAAGAGGAAGATGATTGCAATCTAAATGAAATTCTAAAACTAGAGATGCATTATGTGCTATAACAACGCTCAAAGAGTACTTTATTTGGTGAAGGTCAGAATAATTTAGATGTAGAAGGAATTATGAAAATGGAATACACGTGCAGAAAAAACTAAACTTAAACAGTGCACTATAACACGTTTTTTCAGTAACACCCGTGTAGACCATAATTAAATAAATGATAAGTAAATATATATGTACATGACTTTTTATTATTTCGGACATAGCGACCTCCGGATATAGCGACGACATTAAAGTGCCACTTCCGCCGTCGTTATAACCCAAATTTACTGTATTTACCAAAATAAAAAGTAATCTTTAGCACTGAGAGATCATACACCTTTCTAACAATGACATAAATCTCAAAATCTGATCCGTATGAGGAGGGGAGTGGGGCGGGGGAAGACATGTGAAACCTCCCTGCCAGAGGGGCAGGGGGGCGCGCCTTAATGAATTTAACGGACTATCCCGAGTCCGGATCAAAGGGAGCTGTTTAAAACTAAACAAAATAGGAAAACAACGCAAATAAGTAGGTACTTATTTGTACTTTATTGTATTGTAGGTACTTTATTGTACTTATTCGCTCAGGTGAGCGAGACAGGGGAAAAATAACATAAGACTACTTAAATAAACAAACAATAAAAAGAAAATAAATTTAAAAATAAATCACTGAAGAATTAAAGAAATACGTAAATAAATAGATAAACAAAAGAGTAAATAAATAAATATACCAAGAAATAGATAAAGCAATAAATAAATACAAGGAAAGGTCTCACTCAGTTCCAAGAAAAAGAACGCAGGTGCAGCGCAGGTGTGCCGGATCGAAACAACACAATAACTGACGTCACTAAATCACGAGTATTAATATCGAACTTAGCGCGCGCAGCAAAACGGACAACCGCTCGAGTCGACGGTTCGATCGGAACTCCGCGTTGAAAAGTTTAACGTGTAATTAGCCTTTAACTATGTTACTGTTTTGTTATTTCATTAATGTTAGTTTTCCTAAATAATTAAAATAAAATAAAAATATCGTAAAATCCTGCATGCACATTCTCAAAGGTACAGAAAATGACATAAGAACTGTCATTCTAAAAATAATAGTTGTCTTTAATGTCGGTTTTCGGATGATAATTTTTTGTGATAATGTCATAAGAAAAGACGCATCGGCCGATGGTGTGGAAGAGAGATAGATGCGTCACGACGCGAACGCTTAGGCCCATAGAGTGGCAAACCCGCGCGTAGTTAATAGAGAGTACACAATCGGTTTTTAGTATGGGCGAGCGACCGTTAAATCCATTAGGTATTTAGTTGTTTTTTGTTAATTAACTAGATAATTTAAAATTTTACAGAACCCGTTAAATACATGAACTTATTAGTTTATCATTAATATATATGTCAAACACAATCGTTGCCCAATTTACCCATGTAAAAATTACACTTATAAATTTTGTCCTATTATTCGGAAGATCGAAGGTATGGATATATTGTGTGAAGTGTGTATAAAATGTGTGAATACTGAGATGACATATGACAGGAAAGAATGGAAAAGGAAAACGTGTTGTACCGACCCTACTTATATGGGAGAAGTGTTAGAAGATGGCGGTGAGGATGAGGAGATGATGATATATTTTATCCTGTTGTTCAGAGTCCACAATTTGTTAATTTGTTTGTTATTATTGAGGCAATAATATAGATTTGCTTTAGACTAGCGTATCGTGCCTTAGATAATGTTTGTCTAGTCCCAGTGATCCACGGGAGACGAAGAAACGTAGACCACGTTGGCGTGACAAAAAAAATGGGGGTTCGTAATTTGTAAACGCGGGAGTGGAGAACTAAAATGTTGGCTTGACTTCATCTATCAATGTAAGCAGTTAATATTTTAAGAAGCTCAGCGAATGTCACTTGTAAAAACTGGTATATTCCATATTCAGTACGCAACGCAGATCGCCATAGTTAGATCTAATATTCACATTTTTGGTCGAGTTTAGGGAATATAGTAGAAATGTAGCTGCAGCGAGTCCAACGGAACCAGCTAAATTTTGTAAGTGGTCAACGTGTAATTAGCCATTAACTATGTTACTGTTTTCTTATTTCATTAATGTTAGTTTTCCTAAGTAATTAAAATAAAATAAAAATATCGTAAAATCCTGCATGCACATTCTCAAAGGTACAGAAAATGACATAAGAACTGTCATTCTAAAAAAGAATAGTTGTCTTTAATGTCGGTTTACGGATGATATTTTTTTGTGATAATGTCATAAGAAAAGACGCATCGGCCGATGGTGTGGAAGAGAGATAGATGCATCACGACGCGAACGCTTAGGCCCATAGAGTGAATATCTGTTATGATTAAAACAATATTAGATAAATAGAGCATCGGAGTAATTAACTCTACCTCGTTCTATTATATTATTTTAGTGAGAAACATAATAAATTAACAATGTATGTTTAGGGAATAGGGTAACATGAATACTTAAACGTTTTGTTAGTTAGTTAGGAGTAAGAATACCGTAAAATAAATGTTTCAACAGAAGGCTCTACCTGTAGAACTTTATTATATTTAATCGTTATTGACAATTTCTACACGCGTACCGGTAAATCGACAATAAACCACCTCGCCTGGAAATACCCTAAGACGTAGAACTCGGTGTAGTAGTGAGCGTTGTTGTTGTGTCTGCCGGTCTGGTATCGATCCGGCGCCCTCATTTCAGCTGAGCCGACTGCGCCCACTTTAATGCAGATGTCGCATTCACTTGAAGAGCTATGCACGTGTATATTGATGCATTTCTATACTGATACTTTTAATTAATTTCCAGTGCGTAAGTTAATTATATATTAATAACCGATATTAATATAATTAGAAGTTACTTAGAGGGATTTGATGGTTAATATCATAATACACACACAGCGAAACTAATAATACATTTTAGAACCAGAAAATCTGGCCTATTCGATAATCAAAACTAACGGCTGAAAAACATAATTACTACTATACCTGCACAAAGAAACGTAACAAATATAAATTAATTACTATAATTAAAATATCTAATATTTTTACCACACCGCAAAAACAGAGTAAATTTACAAATAAAACATATATTGATAATATAACAATGTTTCTTTCTACTTATGTACTAGATTATACATTGATCTCCTCACTAGGCTCGAGGCCTGTCTTGTGGATTTCTACTTCAGGACGATTTGTCTATCCGATTAACAGCGTTTCAACCGCGCTCGCGTGTTTTCGTGATTGAGTCCGATTGTGTATGGTTATGTAAATATATTTGTAACCATATTTAGCACTAAGTACATCCCTTTTCCTAAACATCCCAAACAAGCTAATTCCACTTGTAATTTTATCCCGAGTATTTTTAACAGTTCAGTAGTTTTGGCGTTAAAACATCACAGACAGACAGAGCTACTTTTGCATTTATAATATTAGTAAATACTAAAATATAATAAAAGTATATTTAATTAAATTTTATAATAGAAAATGTAGTAACCCTCAAATAAAATAAGTTTATTATAAACTTGCCTCTTCGAATTTACTTTATCTATATTACTCTTAAGGATGTAATAGAGTCTGATGTTGAAATATATTTCAATTACAGATTAAGAATAAGAATATTTAGATGGTTGTCTAAAGCATTTTGATCAAATTGATGGTCGTACAAAGACAAGAAAATATCAATACCTATAAAGTAGCGCATCAAATTATATCGGCACTTGTAATATTCATACTACTTAAAACTTCAATATTTGATTTCTTTATGAATTTAATAAACAAATCAAATATTTGCTTCAACTCTTGAAGTAAATCTTGCATTCGAAAAATTTGCGCTTCAGACGCCTTTGTTTGCATTGTAAGCGTTTTATGTTTAATAGACGTTGATGTGAAATACGTTCCAAGCATTCTATACGTGACCTGAGTTGTTTTTTACGAGGGGTATCAATAGTTTTATCTGGTACAAAACTAACTGTATCTTCTACATCCATCGATGATTCTTGTACATGTTGGTCAATCTAAAACACAGAACGCATAATTTATTTTATTTAGAATAGTTCTATCTTACGTTAAACCATAAACAAACAATTAAAATGGACAAATAATAAAACATAATACCCTACGTCAAGCTTTAAAGAAGGAACTGCATTTGGAAATAAGTATCGCCTTTTCTTGCTCGAATCAAAACAAGTTTCCTCATAATGTTCTGAACATATTGTAGTCCGAGGGCCAGGAAACCAACCATCTTTGCGAACTACATTAATCCATTTTTGTTTCATCTTCTGATCCTTAGGGAAGCTGTAACATTACGAAATTTGTCACTGAACATATCTCTATAAATATATAAATAAATATTATACAATTTAAATGACAAATAAAAAATATCACAACAGTTATCAAAAGTATCGGTTAATAATAGAATTAATATTGCTTATAAAATAAAAAAACAATTTATAGATACTCGATACAATCCGAATAGGCACAACACTACAGCGTCTTAGACATATGGCGCGCTGCCATGACAGTTTGGTTTAGTTTAATATTTTATTTCACAAAGAAACTTAATTCAATCAATACTTACACATGAAAAGAGATACACTAGATTTTAGGTTTTTCTTTCTGTAATGATTTTTACAATTTTTCACTGCACAATTAGACATATTTACTGCGTATAATAATATTTTAGCGGAGACGTTCACTGTCAGAGCTACGCGAACAGACTGATCGTGCTTACGGGAGTCGGGAAGGACATACATGAAAAATTCATGTATGAGTGGTAAGGCAGGCACGACGCTTATGCGACTTCTATTGTAAATGTAAGCGTTTTCGTAATTTTATGCTTAGGCCAATCGCGCTTACTTAATTTTAATTTTATTTTTAAATTTACTACCAATAGTAAATTAAATTAATTTAATTTGAATTTAATTTTATGTATTAGTATATAATTTGTTTTTGTTTTTGTGGACCCTTGTTGTCTTTAGAATAAATAAATTATAATAATAATATATATTTATCACTTGTTCCGTGCTCTCGCATACACGCTCGGCTCAGGCGGAACGTGAAAATGAGTCATGATTTTTCGTGCGTGCAGCCAGCGTTCATCGATTTATAAGACGTTATCACCTCAAAAAATGTATTATTTTATTTTTTGTTATTACGAGTAATATTACATCTGCGATATCTTCTAAGATACTCAGTTATAGTATGCACGGTGATTGAATATTTTGATCTAAATCAAATACTGAACGTAACTTCGTACTTCGAACGTGACGTTATTTATATGTATGTATATATGTCTCTCGCATACACGCTCTGCTCAGGCGGAACGTGAAAATGAGTCATGATTTTTCGTGCGTGCAGCCAGCGGTCATCGATTTATAAGATGTTATCACCTCAAAAAATGTATTATTTTATTTTTTGTTATTACGAGTAATATTACATCTGCGATATCTTCTAAGATACTCAGTTATAGTATGCACGGTGATTGAATATTTTGATCTAAATCAAATACTGAATGTAACTGGTTTATCTTTTCATAATACATAACGTAACATATAAGATATTTTTACGAACATACATAGTTATAGACATTCGTTTTTTGGTGGATGCACAGATAGGGGTGTCATTTCCAGACATCACCATCATTCACATATTGATCCTCCCTTTATTAGAACCTACTTGACATGGTACTTGAACTCACTATCTGGCAAATCGGTAATGTGTTTTGAGATTTTGTTATAAAACCTAACACAATTACTTACTGTTATTCATCTTAGTGAGCCTGAAACATGGAACAATGAAGAATACAAACTTTATTCTTCACATGTTAATTATGTATATATTTTAGCTGTATTCAGTATTTCAAAAATATTCTACAATGTCCATATAGGAATCATAAAATATGACGAATAGAGACTTATAAACTAAGGCTTCAATTCGTCAGTTCAATCATCAACACCATCATCACCAGCCTGTAAGAGACCCAGAGGTCATAGGCCTCATCCCCATATGAGCATAATGACCACGCCAGCCCACGAGGTATTGATAATTTCAAACTCTGAGAAATCCACAGTTCTATGTTTTCCACATAAAATAGTACTACAAGAACATTTCACAGGTTCAGGTTTCCTCACGATGTTGTTCTTCACCGCCAGTCGATAGTGTTACCAATTTAAATTAGTAAATGTACGTGAATTCTAAAAGAAGCGTTGCTACGAGCCGGGGTTCCAACTTGCAGACATTGGAATTATACTCCACCGGTCACTTGACTAGACCACCGCTACTTCAGTTTAATGAAAAGAAGTGAAGATTTCCAACATCTTCTGGAGGGAAATCCGGCGAGAGGGACCATGAAATGCGGCTCGAATGTGGGCCAGACAATTTATTCTTTTCACCTACATTGACTGCGATGTTTCTTAAGAAGAAAAGTGGACTATATTTTGGAGGTTTGCGTGGGCAACGGTATCACGGGAAATGTTCTCAATCGTAGGATCTAAGAGTATATAGTCGATTGAGCTAGGATAGAATAGAAAATACACGCTTACTTGGCAGTGGGAAGTGGGAAGCCAGGAGCTGCGCTCGCGCGTTAAATTGCCTAATATAATAACTACCATCTTCTATTGATAATATTAAAGGTTATCATTAGCAACTGAACAAAATAGAGGAAATTAATTAGATACCCAGTACCCTTATTTGGTCTCAATAGCTACAAAACCAATTGAGGACATTATTTCATGGTTCTCAAACTATTACGTAAATATAATGACCTGGTTTAAAAAGATCACACCGTAGATTTATTTGACAACTCACTTTTGCATTTTAAAACTAAAATTAGGAAATGAATAACCTCATGAATTTTTTTTCATAATTCATTAAGTCATTAATATTGTTATGTTTGTTCTATTTTATTTTCTTGTTACTTTTTACCTTTCTTAATTGTATCTCCTGTATTATTTTTATTGTTTGTATTGTATAATGAAGCTGTATTGTATCGTATGCTAAAAGCTGTATAATGAAGCTGTATTGTATCGTATGCTAAAAGCTGTAATCGACTGTAATGTGACAATTACTTTTGACAATTTTCATGTACGTTATAGATAATCTGTTATGATCCTGTTGTCAATTCTTTTCTGATAAATATTTTTTTTTATGTCAAAAAGCTGCAAACGAACAGGTGGGTCATCTGATGTTAATTGATCACCACCGTCCATAGATACTAGCAACACCAGGGGAGTTGTAAGTGCGTTGCCAGCCTGTGTATGAGGGTGGAAAGGAGAAAGGGGAAGGGAAAGGGGGAGAGGAAGTGGGCCTCCGGCTCTCTCACTGACCGAACGAAATGCAACAATGCAAGTATAGTTACTTCACGTCGGTGTTCTATGAGAGGGTGTTACCACCCCGGACGAGCCGACCCATTCATGCTAAAACTAGTAATATCTACAGCGTGGCTCTACCACCTTCGAAGAACAGAGAAATGAGAACAGAGGAGAAAATGGAACTAAAGTAATTAGCCTATTTGTAGATAGGTTGAACTAGAAGCCGACTTAAACTCGGTCGTCCAGATATTATATGGTAATTTTATAATTACAGGCGAAATTATTGCTAACGCATCTTGAACCCGAGAACGCGTGGTGCGCTAAAAAGGGCCTCATGTTTCCGTTCGCATCTACCCGAAAAGTTAATAACGTAACGTTAGGGGTTTCCGAACCATCGTATTAGGGTAATGTAGCATTAATTAAGGGTAGGTTTATTGTTACACGGTGAAGAAAACGATCGTGTGGAAAATTTAGTGTAACATAAATGTAGTGGTAGAACCAGTACAAGGAGCTTCACTGTCACACTCATTTCTGTCGTAAAACTGTTTGCGCTTTTTTTTCTTTTTTAATATCATAGGAGGCAAACGAACAGTTCACCTGATATTAAGTGATCACCGCCGTTCATAGACAGCAAAACCAGGGGAGTCACAAGTGCGTTGATGTTTGGGGGAAGGAGGGAAATGGGTAGGGAGAGTGGGAGGGGGGGAGAAGAGAGGGAAGAGTAGGTGGCCCTCCAGCGCTCTCACTGACCGAACGATACGCAAGAATGCAAGCACTGTTACTTCACGTGGGTCTTTCTGTGGGTCAGGTGGTAGTACCCCGGGCGAGCCGACCCATTCATGCTGAATCCAGTAATAGCTTCAGCTTGGCTCAACCACCTACAAGTAATTATAGTGTTCTTGTTCAAAATGTGTCTTTAGTAACAAGTGTTTGTACACTATTTGAATCAGCAATCTTGAGAAATTATATCATATAAATTGTAGTCCGGTGAAGCTGTTAAGACCTTACTAGGTCAATAGCGTAGTCAGTTTGAGGAAGAAAAACAAATCATATAACGATATACAGTAATCTGTTAGTTAATAGCATCCAAACAAAGATTCATTTAAAGACATGAAAATGCGACGATGAAGCACGCTATACCTCTCATCTCTAGCGTTAACGGATAATTCAATTCAACGAAATCGCTCCGCGTAACTGAAATAAATCTCAACAAATTTATGAGTGGACGATAAAAAGTAATTAGATGCTTCAATAGACCATTTTGTACCGTTTCTGTGTGGAGTTACTCATTCAGATTATCTATTGAAGTGAAAGATAAAATGGTGAATTATTCTTGTCTTTTACTTTTTAAAACTTGATAGCGGAAAAGAACTTGACTTTGTTTTAATTTTTACAAGATATATTTCTTCGAAAGTTGGTCATATTAACTTATCTACATAACTATGTTATAGTAGTATGGTAATGTGACTGCACTATGCCTGATGGTAGTGACAGTACAATCCAAAACAACGATGACTATCGAGACATCAACAATTTAGCGCTGCTCGTCGGTTTAGTGCCTTGTAGTCTGCGTATAAACTGGCTTATGCTAAAACATGACAAACTAAATAGTCTATTTATATGTATTGAGATTGATCACAATCTCACCTGACGTTTGATAATAATGTAGCTTAGGATAGCAAACACGCTAAACTTAGAGAGGGCTTGTATCTAGCGGAATAGACGTTTAGGTGCTGGGTGATTTTCAGCTTGACGGCGGTAGATAACTAAGTAAACGTAGAAAAACCCCTACTAACATTGTTTAATGACGATATCTTATTTTGCCCAAAGCTCCGTTTCATTCGCAAATTTACCAACCTACCATAGTTATTTGTAGATACACTAACGCACGCCAAGGAGTTTATTGTCATGATTGTCTCCACTAAGTCGGCTGAAGAATTCTACTAACCTAATTAATTACTGGATATTAAAATATTGATCGTGGAGTACGGTACTGCTAAAGACACCAAAAGGGTTAATGTTGCACCAAATATATGGGAGTACGATAGTAGGATTAAATTATGATATCCTAGCAAGAGATGACAACACTAATATTACTTTAGCTAGCAAATGGCGCAAGTTGCAAAAATGAGGATTGTGCTCTTGTGCTTCGATCTAAAGCACTTCATTTTTTATTTAATCATCAGGAACAACCACCGATAGCAAACGGTTTAGTAATTCCACAGGTTATGATAATTACAGAAATCGCTTGTGTGGAATGCCCGTTGCCTATACCAATGACTAAAAAAAAAGTGTATTATACGTGTATCAAGTATGAGGATGTGCATATACAAATAAATCGTTAATCATTTAAATAAAACCCAATCTATTCCTAAGAAAAGAGGACAAATTTGGCTTCCCCTTAAAATTTCATAATTGCAAAGCCGATTCTATAATTTACGTACGACCTGCTCAACCCTTTACGATGATGGATTGATGTTATACTCATTAGTATGGGTATGAACTTTTGTAAGAATGAAAACTGGATTATAAACAGGAACAAACTCATTACCAGACCTTCATAATAACATATAATTTAGGGTAAAGATGATATATTAGTGGTAATGATTTAGACTACTTGGTTTAGTCATGTTGTCATAAAGGGTGGATTTTTGTTATGGAGAAGTAACAATAGTTCACCAAAACCTAAAATTATTGGTATATTTTGAGCCGTTTACATTTTGAACAAGATTTTAAATGGTGGTAGGGCTTTTTCTAATGACCACTCTCGGTATCGATTAACTTACCTCTGTCGAACATTTGTTTGTCCAAAATTACCTAAATAAATGTGGTATTAAGATCGCAGATTTTTTTTGAATTGAAATTAAACTCCTCAAGTAGATATTTAATAATCATGAAATTTTGCACGAATCAAAAGCGACGTAAAATTACTCCCTGAAAATATCCAACGGAGCGTGCCTGGGATCCTACCTGTAAGATCAAGGGCCGGTACGTTCTACCTCTGAATGCGACGGAAAACGTAATCCACCTATTTTAAGATTGGACAGTCGCCTTTACCACTTTAATATTACTTGAAGTTGTATTGTACGTGACAGGAAAGCATAAACTGACCATTCTGTAAAGCCGTTTATAATATTTAACATAGAGTATCTCTGCGGTCCGGTCGTAAAAGGGCTAAAATACATTCTTGGGACAAATGAGTTAACATTTGAATTAAATGGATAAAAATTTAATAATAATCGGTATGTTGATGACGTTGAAAAGTGTATGGTGGGATATCTGAAATCAATAACCTGCAACATCGTTACATCGTTACACTGGTCGGTTAAACATGTGTATCTTCTTATGGAGATAGATTTTACACCATCTAGTCTACCGTACTAACTGCTATCTAGGCTTACTTGCAGTGAGGTGAAGCGTGGAGCCATCGTATCTACCCTCTGCCCCAACAGTTTGAGGACATAGGATCCCAAGAGAGAGAGAAAGAGAGACGGAGAGAGTGTACTGTACCTAGATTTGCGCTAGACTGTATTTATCTTGTCATTAAATGATATATTATAATTTACCCCAGACGATGTCGCGAGCAGTTGCTTGTGCTAAATAAAAAAAATATGACGATTGCTTACAAACTGTTTATTAATATTTCGTAACTGACAAAGCTGGTCGTTCGATTTGCAATGTTGAGCTAGGTAACAGATGTTTTATTTTGGACTGACTATCCGCTATTTACCTGACGGGTCTTCACCCGTTCATCGGACTTGTGACATCGCACAGGTGAGTTTTTAAAGCTTTCAGCTAAAATAGTAACTATTGCAAGTGTGCCAAAATTGTCGAATCTCGGATTGGGCAAATGCTTTGCAAGGTAGACTATCTATACGAGATAAGCTAAGTATACATGTATGGCTTAGTGAAACACATAAGCGTACCACAGTGTCGCACGATGGCCTACATTCTTATATCACAATAATGTCCATATTCCTCTACAGATAAATAGAAACGCATCTAACAAATCTAAATACACTAGTTACTGAAATGGAACAAATTGAAGCAAATCCATGAGTAAAATCTTTATGGACTTGGTTGGAAAAGATTCAACGATGTTAATAAAATGGCGGACAAACTAGTGTTCTATAACAATTTAAATTTATTGGCACTTAAATAAGCAAATAACGTGGTATAATAAATCTAACTTTACAAGAGATCAAGGGTATAGTTAACCATAAATTCTGAACAGGATGAATTCCTTGTACGCATGTTAAATCAAGTTACGCGGGTCGAGAACTTAGAAATCCTCGGGGTACAATTGAACAACTTGGCTTAGGCGACACTAGTGATGTCGATTAACTTGGTAAATTCATAGCAAAATTAGTAATAACTTCATAATTGAGTTAGCGGTTGAAATTGCAATATGAGAAAAATATTTATGTATAGGAAGGTGTAAATAATACTACAAGCTATGCAATTATGGCATAGCTTTTCTCGTCATTCTGCGAAACCTATTCTAACTAAATGTATAAATGTTAAAATAACTTTGCTTCTTTGTTGTGACGTTTACATGTCTTTATTCTACTGTTTTTGTATACACGTTGACAAGGCTACAGTAATAGATAGATATAGGGTATATATCATCCAGTAAAAAGCGTTGTTCCCGAGGCATTGCTCAAATCCACGTGCTGCGGGTAATAGCTAGTTAAATGGGTAAACTTGTGAAGATCGATGTTTCTTACTCTGTCACGGAAAAATTACTTAACAGATATTGAAAAAATCGTACATCATTACAACGTATATATCAGATAATGACATACGCTATTATTTATAGTTATATTGTTAAAATTGCTCAAATTAAATAACGATTAGTGTGAAGTAACTTGGAAATTACCCTCTCATCTCATCATCCTATCAACAAACGATTAGATTTACACGAATATGATGATATCATCAGTTATAAAGATTCATTCGCAGACCATAGACCGCTGCTAGTCGTTTTATAAAAACATGTACATCGTATAAAGAATAGTTATAAAGAATTAATGTGAATTTGACATATCCCTATGGAAAAGTGCTTTTTTTTTGGGTGTAAGGAGTGTCGAATAACATCATAAGACTTGAGACACCCAAGCCAACCCCACCTGCACGTGGTGCACCCGGCTGGATAACGAAAGTGGCGATGGCGAAAGCGGGGTTGTAGGGTTTTACAGCCTGACTGGGTCGCAACCACCATATATATGGCGAAAAAGCTCGTCATAGTAATTCGCTTCTGCGGGTCGCGTTTCGGGATCAGCCTATGCATATCTCTTATTTATAGCTTTTCTCAGGCCGGCATGATAGCGGCGACCGGCGATGGATAGACTCTCTCTCGGTGGTCACCATTGTTTTTGGATTGTACTGTGCTTACCATCAAGCATAGGGCAGTCATTTTGCCGTGCTACAATAAAAAATAAAAAAGACGAAATGTACTCTTATTTTATGTACGCCTGGCAAGGTTTATGCAAAATTACATGATAATCGGTAGAATAGTTAAGGTGTGAAACGGTAAAAAACAAACGAACTGAAATTCGCATTAATAATATTCATAAGGATTCATCCAACCACTTCTTCCGTCTGTATTCAATGTGTAAATATTTAATCACTTTATAAATATTATACTAATAAATAAACCAGTATAAATAAATCCGTCATCCTCAGAGTTATCATGGCTGCATGCGAATTAATGGTAGTCAATTGTTCTCTGAAAGTCGTCAAAGATTAAACGAATTTCAAGCTTAACATTTTTGGGACTAGAAATTGTATTCAACAGGAAAATGTATTAAATAAAGCGTTATAATATCTATCGTTTATTTGTTAAAAATGTATTTTAAACTTGTTATAGAGTTATTTTTTATGTATTACTAGCTGACCCGTGCAACTTCGTCTGCATCGAATCGGTTATGTAATTATTTACGACATTAGAAACCTAAAAAATAACAGTATTTCTCCACTATTTAATGGATGTTATTATACATATAAACCTTTCTCTTCAATCACTCTATCTATTAAAAAACCGCATCAAAATCCGTTACGTAGTTTTAAAGATTTAAGCGTACATAGGGATATAGGGACAGAGAAAGCGACTTTGTTTTATACTATGTAGTGATTACCGACAGCGATGATAGGTTGATAGCGGGTTTGGACACTGCGTCAATGGACGTATGTATGTATAGGCGTATCCCGGCAGCTGCAATTGAGATCGAATCACCCCCTCATCAATACAGCGTTATTTAACATCATGTAAAAGCAATAAGAATAACCAAAGAAGCCAAAAACAAAAGAAAAGAAAACAAATATTAACATGTCACCACTTCTTCGACTAACAACAAAACGACTCTGACAATATGTTAGAGGATTCGTTGTAGAAAACACAAAAAAAAATCAGGTGAGATTGTGATTATAATGCTAATAAAGTAAAAAAGGAGCAAATAAACACAATATAAAGAATGAATTGAATAGTATCTCTGTTAGTTAATTAGTCTATGGCGATTCCTAGTACCTTAAATTCGAATCTGTTGAACGTGTCGGTAAATCCGGTCTCATCTCGTCCAGTTAATTGTTTATACACCGTGAGTATTTCGGTTTGATTTGTCTGATTAAGTATCTGGAATGTTTGATCTGGACCCGGATTTCGAGGATGGAGTTATGGATATATTTTAATGAGTTGTATATACTTTATTATATTTTTGGAGCGTCGATTGAGAAACTTTAGTTTCATTGTTATGTTTCTTTAGCCGCGCTGAGCGATTTTTGCCAGGAGAAATTCGTACGGGTTTGCGTCACCAAAATTCTCGTGACGCTATTGCACTTGCATTAGACTAGCGACGCATAGTATAGCAGTTTGTTTACATGTAATATTTTTATTTTGTTTTAAGATTACGCCCATCATATGCTTCATTAATTTAAAACAACTGTATAAAAATGTAATTTTGTAGAGCCTAGCTGGTTTCAGCATGAAGGAGTCGGCTCGGTCGGGGTAGTACCACCCTCTCACAGAAAATCGACGTCAAGTAACAGTGCTAGTGTCTATGGACGGTGGAGATCACTTACCATCAGATGACCCGCATGTTCGTTTGCCACCTATAATACAAAAAAAATGATATAATTATTGCTCGGAGTATTATGAAATTTAAATAATTTATATATGATTTAAAAATTCAAAAACGAATACAAATTTGATTTGTGTTTTTATTTCTGTTGGCAGTCCTTATAATTCATAGAGTAACAAACCTGCGCGTTGTAAGTGTAAGCGGTTTCATAATTCTATGTTATAATTACATCGACTTTTTCATATGACTCTCTCTCTCTTTCTCTCTCTGTAATCAGTACATTTTTGTTTTTAGCATTTTTTCAACGCAAATAATAGCATAGATAATAAAGCATTATATCATCTATAAGGAGTGTACTACCAAATGTGTTTATCTTTTTAAATGTTAAAGTATTTCAAATAATTATTATAGATACATTGTCATAGAATTTTCACATAATTTTAATTTTATATCATACGAGTCAAACGAACAGGTGGTTCACCTGATGCTAAGTTATCGCCACCGTCCATAGACACTTGCAACACCAGGGGAGTCGCAAGTGCGTTGCCAGCCTGTATATGAGGGAGGGCCGGGGCCTCCGGTGCTCTCACTGACCGAACGAAACGTAATAATGCAAGCACTGTTACTTCACGTCGGTGTTTCTGTGGGTTGGGTGGTAGTACCTCGGGCGAGCCGACCCATTCATGCTGAAACCAGTAATAGCTTCAGCGTGGCTCTAACACGTACGAAATATAGAAAAATATTGTTCATATTTGAACAGAACGCAGCTTCGAGTAATACATAGGGTTTAATTAATTAAAATCGGACCACGGTGAAAATGCTCAGCTTAACACAGTTTGTACAAGAGTCGAAGGATTATCTTCATTATTTGATTTTCAGATGGCTGCGTATCTGTGTGGTTCTTTACCGGGTTTGTAAAGCAAACAAGCTCTCTGTTCTGTTCTCTAATCATACGATAACAAATCTAATTTTATTATCGTTTTAAAGTAATCTCTTTAATAACTATTTCATTGTCTCTTTGTCGTAAATTTCTCATGTAGATTTATCGCTACAATTATAAAACAAAGTCCTTTGCGACGTTTGTCTGTCTGTTCGCGTTAAACTCAAAAACTACTAAACGAATTTTCAGTAGATAAAGTGATTCATGAGGAAGGTTAAGTATATTTTTTGTCAAGGTTTTTTTGAAGTTAAACATCTTTAGGCCCGGCTAGGAAGTAGCTGGACGACAATGCAACGAAAGTCCGTTACGGCAATATAGCGTCACGTTTTTGTACCTTCCGGTTAGATAATAAATAAACATAACCAAAACTTCTATGAAATCATAATTAATTTAATTCGTTACTTATCACAGTAATCTGTTCGTACTTTTCTATATTTTATTTAGTTTATAACAAAGAGTTGGTAATAATATTTCCTGTGTTATTTAAATTCCGGATTAGCTGATAGGTGGTACTACAGATAATGCTTTGATTTAATTCGTTACTTACTTACATTGAAACCAGATGACAGCACGGTCGCGCGCGCGTATTAATTATACATAATTAATTCTATTGTATGATTTTTTATTATTATTCAATTAAATATTTTTATTAAATTTTTGACTTCAAATTTTTTGATTGATTTATTTATAAATTATTTATTGACAAAACCTAAAATATTTAAAAAGTTTTGGTTCAATCGCGTGTGATGGACACTTTTTTTTTGGCTGTTAACACTACATTTTAATTTGATTTGTAAATTATCTTTCGGTCATCCAAAGCTGACTTTAGTCCTAAAACAAATGTTCTTCAGCACTGTTTGCTTAATCTAGCGACAACAGGGAATAGATTATTATTCAGAAAATTTACATAACCGACTGCCCTTAAATGAAGTCACCCGCTATTTACTTAGGATTAGTTTGAACAAACTAATCAACACTCCCTATATAACTTATACTAATATTTGAACGAAAAATTTGTAATTAAATATGCTAACAAAGGGGTCGCTAATAGAGTCATAAAACAAAGAATATATTACGGGAGTAATAGACAGAAATAAATAATAGTTTAAAACAAAACTAAAAAAAGTGTGTGTGTGTACTTATGTACACGCGTTAAAAGTTATACTTCTTTGGTGTAACAAGATAAAAATCTTTAGATAAATTTTATCTTTCGTCTTATTCTACGTTTGTAGAGAAAACGACACTAACAATAGAAAAAAGGTATTTAATACATTGACAGTTTTAATACAAAGAAACAAAACGTTGACTATAGCTAACTTCAGGGTGTCGGTTTTTCGTAACGTTGTGTGCGCGCATCGTAAAAAATTATGCTCATCATTTTTCCCAACGCGCCAAAAGAAGTATAACCTCAAAAACACGCATTTAAAGGTAGTAAAAGTAAAAATGAGAATATATTTCTTAACCATGAAGTATCCATGTCATATTTAAATTAAATATAAAAAGTGACAAAAAATAATCAAAAAGGAACAATACTTTATTTGACGAAGGCCCTAATAAGGCGTTTATGAACGTCAAAACTACCACCGCTTTGAAAAACAGCCCAGTCATTGAGAAAAACCGGTAAAAAATTCGTTCGTATTTATCTATTTAACATACATATATTTAAAACACATTATGTTTGCATTCGTATTATAGTGAGAGAGAGAGGTGTCAATTCCAGACATTACCATCGTTAACATATTGATCCATCTTATAATACACCTTTAGACATCAAAACCTCCTTGACATGGCGCTTAAACTTACAGTCCGCAAATCGGTGAAATACTTTGGGACTTTGTTGTAAGACCAAATATTATTAACTAAAAAAATGTTTCTGGATTTACTTAATCTGAAACATGTGACGAGCAGTTTGTCACAGTTTCTAGTATTTCGATCATGCATTAGGCATCTTTTACGAAATCCATCTTTTTAAAGTTTTTGTGGACATATATATATGTCGGGGAGAACGTTATTCCCGTTGGCATAGTCATTAGTGGTTACGGGTTTAGTGGGCGTCATGCAGGTAAAATGCGAGCACAAAACACAATATTGTCATTACTTTAATTTAGATTCAACAATAGTTTTATACTATACAATGATATCGTTGTAAAAATTAACAATTAAGACCGAGCAGCGAGTTCGGGGCACCGATCTTACTTTAATCACCGAATATAACTATATTATTAATATATTATAACTATATTATAATATAACTATATTATTAATATATTGATATATTAATAATAACTCTCATCAACGGTCCAACTCGATCCGTTGCTATCAAACCAATGTCCCATAAAAAACTGTTCACCTTCCAAAAGTAAAGATGGCGCCTCGACCACGTTCGAGGCATTAGCTCTGCTCTGATTGGTCATTACGTAAATTACATTGTATGTAGCTTCTATTACATTATTAAGGTTTTAAGCTATAGAAAAATGTAACAAATGAAATAGAATAAAAATTAAGTATTTTGAAAGTAATAAAACTGTACGCCTTTTAAAGTAAATGTTGTCTCGACTCCGCTCGAGGCACATGGTCTGTTCTGATTGGTCGTTATGTGAATTACAATATTCTTAACTTTTATCAGATTATTAAGGCTTTTAAGTTATGGAAAAATGTTATAAATCAAATAAAATTAAATTAAGAATTTAGATGAAGACAAATAATATTATGTGTGCAATCAATAATCAACTCGACTTATAGCTTCCTCCGACATATATATATGAATGAATCAAGAATGTAATTGCCTTTGCCGTTTTTTTCGTTACATTTACTTTTGTGTAAATGTTTTACCGCCAATACAAATAAAAGACGTCCATAACGAAGCAGACCCGTTTTTGGCGGGATCTTGGAATGTCATGTAGTGCATTATATATTTTATTTTATTATTTTGTACGTGGTAGAGCCACGCTGAAGCTATTACAGGTTTCAGTATGAATAGGTTGGCTCGCCCGGGGTACTACCACCATCTCACCGATAACCGACGTGAAGTAACATTGCTTGCATTGTTGCGTTTCGTTCGGTCAGTGAGAGCGCCGGATAAGCCACCTCCCCTCCCCGTCCCCCTCCCCTTTCCCCACTCACCTCCCCCAAACACAGGTTGGCAACGCACTTGCGACTCCCCCGGTGTTGCTAGCGTCCATGGACGGCGGTGATCACTTAACATCTGGTGACCCACCTTTTTGTTTGCCTCCTTCTTCTTCTTCTTACCCTTAACCTACCTAAGTAGGGTCGGTACAACATCTTTGTCATGCTGTGGTATATGATTTGGCTTAATTTTTATGATCGGCCGCCTGCCTGACATCAACCCTCCTTGGGATTATTTTGTTGTAGCACTGTTTTTACGATTATTATTATATAGTTCAGAAGTCTGATCTTTTAGCCTTACAATTTTTCTGTAGGCTTTAGCTTTGGTTAGCTATTATAGTTTCTGCTCGAGAGGCACCCGGTTTCCGGTTAAAAACGAAGTTCTTCAAGATTATGGTTTGCTTGCTATATTGCCATTTTTATGTAACAGAAAACTAGCCGAGTTTAGACTAGTCCCGAGTACTGCATTTTCTATTTTTTTCAGGATTCTTGGTTTCAGAGTTATTCAGTAATAATAATATAATAAACCATTATAATAATATAAAATATGAAAACTATAATAGTTACTATTATATATAAACCTATATATAATACATTGATGGTGTTTTACGTAATATAGTTCGGTTATTGTGCATAAGTGAAGTGGGTGGGAAATAATACCCCAGAGCATGGATTCCGACTTGCCACAAAAAAATGTTAGAACGGTCGGACGGTGACGGACGGTCACTGTCTTGTTAGAACATTGAAATGATCGCAAGTAACTTGATTTTTTTTCGAACTGACTACGCTATTGGCTTAGAAATGCCTTAACAGCTTCATCGGACTACTCATGAAGTTTGTAATATCCATTACCTACTCAACAATGACAGTAATAATTTTCTAGAAGATTAGTTGTCAAAAATAAAATAAAGCTATACATTTAACAAAAGTGTATACACATATTATTAAATTAAAAATAATTACATTTTAAAACGGACGAGAAGTTGCCTGTTATAATGAAAAACACTACATTAATCTCGACTGACGGATTTATTTACGCTGCGATCCCCTTAATTACGAAGCGATCCGATTTTATTGTCACTGTTAAAATACCTTTGGAAGAATGATATCTACCAATACAAATAAACAACGAATTTATTTGTGTATATTTTCACAGATATCTAATTTATATCTCTTCAAAGAGTATCAGTTAAACGTGTATAGATTAGTTATTGAATCTATTGCCAGTGAAAGTCTGACTGACTGACTCCGACTTTAGATGTCTTATAAGCTACAAGTAAAGTGAGTGGCACCTACAAAAGTATATAATCCAAAAATGTATTCACCGTGAAGAAAAATAAAAGGCCATCATGAAACGCAATCCTTCTTCTTATTATCAGCTCGTTGTAAGATTTATTTGTTTTTGTGTTGAGAAACAAAGGGACGCGGTGTAAACGATACGAGGACGTGTCACAGGTGCGGAATGACTGTAGCGATTGGAAAAAATATATATTTTATCGATAGAATATGAAACTTGTTCAATATCTTAACAACCACCTCGTTAGCGTGTCAAGCCTAGTTTCCATCACGCGGAATGGTCCCCTCGAGCACACTGTTAGCATGTTAAAGTAACACTGCATTCACTAGTTCACACTCACATTACACATATTATACTACATATGGCCATTCTTATGGTGGTAGAGCCACGCTGAAACTGTTACTGGTTTCAGCATGAATGGGTCGGCTCGTCCGGGGTAGTACTACCCTCCCATAGAAAACCGACGTGAGGTAACAGTGCTTGCATTGTTGTGTTTCGTTCGGTCAGTGAGAGTGCCGGAGGCCCTCCTCCCCTCCCCTCTCCTTGCTCCTCTCCCACTCCCTCCCCTAACCCTTCCACCCAAAGGGTGGCAAACGCACTTGCGGCTCCTCTGGTGTTGTTGGTGTCCATAGACGGTGGTGATCACTAAATATCAGGTGACCCACCTGTTTGTTTGCCAACTATTATTACATTTAAAATAAAACACCTCTCATACGTGCAAATACAAGGTAGTTGCAGAATATCTGTAATAGATATTTTCTTCTATTTTGGTTATTAAACCTAACCCAAAATAGACAGATTCAAAATAAATGTACACATTGGTGCGACACATATTAACATGCATGATTAAAATAGCTCGCAAGGTAAGCTTAGTTTGATTCATGTGGTTTTATTCAAGGAAACAGCCCAAACCGAGGTTCAACCACTTTGGTATCATTAAATTTGTTGCCACTAGACTGAGTGCTTTAAGCGTTCGCATTGAAAACCCGGTGAAGTACGTTTAAAAAAATATCAGTAGACAGACACTGCATGCAATGACGGAGGTTCGAATGAAGGAAAACATCATGAACGAAAGCATAGCCTAATTAGGGCTTTAAATAAAGCAATTTTGTGAATAAAAAATAAAAGTAATTATATGATGGATTAAGTATCATTAAAAAATGAAAGCATAAAAGATTTTAAAGCGATGGTAGCTTAGTTGTTAGGTCGTTAGTACACAGTGTCAATCGATGTGGGGTCGAATCCTTGCGCACGGGTCGGAGTTTTTGACATAGGAAAACATCGCGATGAAACTATAGTTGGGTAGTTGGGGATTTTCTACGACAACCTCGCTTACTACCACCCTCAAGTTGAAAATTTGTAGCTAATCACATATAATCGCACATTGGGTCGTGGTGATCTAGTGGTTTGACCGGTGGAATATCATTCCGATGTCCACATTTACGAATCCCGGCACGTACCAACGAATTTTTCGGAATTCGCGTACAATTACCAATTTAAATTGGTAACACTATCGGATGACAGTGTAGGAAAGAATTCGTGAGGAAACCTGAACCTAACAAATGTTCTTGTAGTACCACTGGTTGTGGGAAAACATAGAACTATGGATTTCTCAGAGTTTGAAATCGCTAATACGTTGTGGGCTGGCGTGATGATTATGCCAATACCTTCTTTCGTAAAGACATTTGCAATGACCCTTTTTTTTTAACGTGGGGAAATCCCTTATGTATACGCCACCCTCCCGGGGGAGAGAGTGGGTTATGTTCGAGTCACATGGACTAAAACCCCACGGTGTACCAACAGATCGTTTTGTGGAGGCGGCAAGGGATCGTTCAAGTTAATCAACCTTGTAGAGCCGCCCCCACGGTCCGCCCGGCGGAAGGTGGCCGCCAGGCTCCTACCTATAGAGGGAGAGATCGGGTACACACCGGCTGCCCCCCCTTGTCCGCCGGACCTGTGCAATGAGGAGATGGCCCCCCCGGCCCATCCCCTCAGGTCTGGCTACGTTGGCGGAAGGAGTTGGGCAAAGCGCCGCCTCCTCCCGCCTATTCTCCTTTGGCGGAGAGAGCCACTTTGAGGTTCTGTCTCGCGGGCCCTCTCCGCCTCCTCCTTCTATGAGACAACCTCCTCGTAGAAGGAGGCCATCGCTTGCCAAGCCTGTTCGCTGCCGAGCATGGCCGAAACCACGCTGGCAGCGATAAGTCTGTTCCCACCGCCACTCAGACAGAGTGTGCTGCGCGATTTGCAATGACCCTGCAGTGGGTCTTTTAAAGGCTGATGATGATGAATCACATATAGGTGGTTTCAACAGTTGCGAGCACTTTCAACAGTTGCGAGAACTTGAGAGCCAATTCCATTCTAGTTTCAACGTGTTTACCATCTTACAGAACAATACAATTACAATCTTAACATCAGGTGAAATTTTGTTCAAACACGGTTTTAACCAATAGAGTATAAATAAAATCGATTTCGATATACAAATCATCGCATCACTAACGTCACAGATACTTAAGTATGCGGGCTCAGATGCCTTCCCTCATTTGTAACGCGTCAGGAACAAAGTATGTAGATAAGATTTTTTCTTCGCAATTTTTCACCATTTTCCGTCGAAATTGAATGATTCATGGTACCTACGTTCTGAACATACGGTGTACGATATAGCTGAAAGTCAATGGGCTTATTAAATTATATTAATATTCTAAAAAGCTCAAGGGGAAAGCGGAGAATTTAAATGGAAGGTATTCTTTGCATGTGAAAGTAACGTACTGGCAAATTATTATTTTTTGAACTTTTTAGTTTTTAGCGTTGGACCAATTTCATATGTTAAATTATGATGTAGCATAAGACGGTAAGTATGCTCAACCTATGAGCTAGGTTTCAAGTGCAACTGCCGGAACACACCAGCAGATGCTTGGTGGTAGTTAGTCAGGCGGACTAGTAACTGGGAACAGCCACGCCGCGAGCTCGCCGCGACCGTTGGACCAGATCTCTCGCTCTCGGCCGTCATATGTGAGATGGTCGAGAGCGAGAGCGGATGGAGCTCCGTCGCCTTATATTGCGAGGCGGTTATGCTCGCAAAGGAGGCGGCTGAGAAGGAGAGGAAGCAGACCGGCCACCTCCTCTCCCACGGTCGACGATCACAGAGGCGCAGAGTCAACGATGACATGAGACCGTCGTAAAACGAGCCTCCGGGCGGCAGACGCGGGCACGTCCGTCGTTCTGGCAGAATTTCTGCACAGGCCCGTATTGTTGAGGAGCATGGTGCCGATGCGTCTCCCACGATCCTCGAAGGGTGTACGATTCTGACCCCTCGACCGTGACGAGGCCACTGATAAGGGGACGACACCTGCCGGGGAGTAGACGCAATGCCAGTTCGGCAGCTTCTGCTCCCCGGTCCATAGGTGATTGAAGGCACCATGAGATTTTATTAGGCCGATCAAGTTGGACATACCCCCCCTTCAGCTGCCCGGCTAGGGTGGAAATCCGTAGGGATTTCCCCATGTAACAAAAAGGCGGACTTAGAAAATACCATACAACCACACTATCGATTCAGCAAGATGTTGTCCTTCATCGGAAGCCGACTAGCTGCAAGGATTCGAACCTATGTCCATTGATGCGGTGTCCGAACACGCTATCAACTAAGCCATCATTGCTTCAATCCTTATTCTTGCTACATTAATATTATAAATTTGATCGTCAGTTTGTTCGTTACACTTTCACGAGAAAGTCTAATTTGTCAAGTCATATCTGAGGAGAAAACCAGGAGTCAACAAATTTATGTATCTTATAACTTAAACATAACAGCGAGATCTGGAATCCTTCGGAAGTCGTCGATCTCATGCCAGCCTGCAAGCCTGTCGGTAACTGGATATATGGGTGGTCCATAGAACCGCCAATGTCGAATTGAACCATACAACAGCGCCTTTCATTTACTTTTCGTAGTTTTACGACCGTTTTCTGTTGTAGTAAGACGTGACAGCGGTCAAACAATTCCAAGCGGAAGCGCGAAGTCA
>MU159252.1:71175-93293 GCA_015888305.1 Antheraea pernyi | reverse complement strand
GAGCGAAGTCACGTCCAACCTAATTTATTCTTTATATTTAATGACACATATAAAAAAAATATCCCGATAAATTAATTTTTAACAAAAGTTATATCTATTTAATAAAAATATCTAATAATCAATTAATAATTCAACCTTTGAACAACTTATGGCTATTTCATCAACAACAGTTCAATCTTCAATCACCACTTATGGCCCTGACCCCGTTTGATTATTCTGAAACTTTTCTATTAAGAATTTGTAGGTAGGTAGGTCACAACTACAGAAATGGTGCCAAAATCTCACAGCGACTTTCTTTTGGTTTGTTACGTTTCGGGGTCAACCAGTGTATGTAATCAAATACAGAAAGGTTTGCAAGACCGGTGATATGCTATCGACGATTGTCAATATATTATAAACCTCTCGTTGAGTATTTGGCGGAGATTTTAGTCTGTCATGTAATGGACTTTATATTTTATTCATAATCTTGTGTTACTTGACTCTATATTGTGTAAAATTGGTGGTGTTTTATGTAATATAGTTTGTGTGTTGTGCCTAAGTGAAGTGAATGGAAAATAATACCACGGAGCATGAATTCTGAGATACCACAAAAATTCCCTGGAACGTTCTAACAAGGGAGCCACCATCTTGTTAGAATACTGAAATTACACAATAAACTTGCAGGGCTAAAGGAAAAAACTGGCTAAGTCACATTTACAAAACTTCACAAGAGAGACAATTAAAATGTTGAAAACATTTTATGGTGGACTTGAATACATTAGAATGAATGATTTTGAAAGGAAATTTTGTATGTTATATGTATTTGGAATTGTTTTCTATATAAAATATTCCTAATAATAATAATAACCAACGTGTTCAAGTCACAAACTTAGATCATTATTCTCTAATAAAGAAGAAATAGAACAACCAAAAAAAACGTAATACAACGCGTTTTACACTTGTTTCAGATAGTCATATTAAGAAATGAGTATGTTTGTGTCCGTAAACTAAAAAAAATATATAAAAAAATGGACTTAGCCTTTTTCACTTGTTTTATTATCTGCTCAACAATGGCAGTAATAATGTAGAAGATTGGTTACCAAAAAAAGGATATATCACAGCAGAATAATAGTGTCTTCAAAAATCCAACCACCTCTCCTTCCCTCTCCTCGCCCCCTCCCTCCCCTTCCCCCAAACACAGGCTGGCACTTTCAACTCCCCTGATGTTGTTAGTGTCTATGGACGGCGGTGATCACTTAACATCAGGTGACCCACAAGTTCGTTTGCAAGTTATAACATTTAAAAAAATCTGTTGCATCAAAAATGCATTACGAAAGAGCTATTCTCATTATAAGTAGTTATAATAATTACCACCTCTAGATAACAGAATTAGAATTAAGAAGATACTATTTGAAAGAATACTTATAATACAACCAATTTAAAATATTACACAGCCAAGTCGACGGGAAAAAGCTGCAAAGAAATTCGACCCGCTCGTCCGCCAAGTCCTGCTGCCACCTTTGGACGGCGTCTTCTCTGAGACGCCGTCTCTCCGCCCCTACCTCTCTGGGAGCCGGAGGCTCCCCCCTTCTTTTCCTCGCCGCCGTGAACTCGTACACGGCGGCGAGAACTCCTGCCTCCAGCTCCCAGGGTAGGGAGCCGGCGAGCACACAGGCCGCCGCCGAGGACACCGTCCGGTACGCCCGGATCGCCCTCAGTGCCACCGTGCGCTGCGCACTTCGCAGCGCACGCACGTTGACGGCACCGAGGGCGTCGGCCCAGACCGGAGCCCCGTAGGCGGCCATCGCTCGCACGACTCCCATATAGAGTCTGCGGCACCCGGCACCCGGTCCCCCTACGTTGGGGAGTAGCCGGCCGAGTGCCGCAGCCGCCCCACCAATTCGCGGTCCGAGCCCCGCAAAATGGGGCCCGAACCGCCAGCGCCCGTCCAGGGTGAGGCCCAGATATTTCATCCGGGTCCCCACCCTGATCTGGGCGCCCTCCACCACTATGTGGGCCCCAGGTGGTGGCCCTCGCCGAGGCCCATGAAAGAGTAGGGCCTCGGTCTTCTCGAGGGCCACCCTGAGGCCCAACCTCCTTATGCGCCTGACCACGAGGGTTGTGGCCATCGTAGCCAGGCGCTCCACCTCCCTCCAGTCTCCCCCCCGGGCTACGACTAGGGTGTCGTCCGCGTAACAGATGAGGCGTGCTCCATATGGGAGCACGCCGCGGAGCACCCAGTCGTAGCCCATGTTCCACAGGAGTGGCCCCAGGGCCGACCCCTGTGGAACCCCCCGCCCTGTCGCCCGCCGGACCATCCACCCGTCGCCGTCCACATAGGCGACCTCCCTACCCTCGAGGTACGCCTCCAGCACCCGCCGCAGGTACGGGGGCACTCCGAAATATCGAAGCGCCTCCCGTATGACCCCATGCGGCAGGGTGTTGAAGGCGTTGGCGATGTCGAGTGACACCGCCAAGACCCTCTCCCCCTGGGAGGTCGCTTCAGCAGACAGCGACTTGAGGAGGCACAGGGCGTCCACAGTGGAACGCCCTGTCCGGAAGCCATACTGCGCGTCCGCCAGATTCGGCCCAACTTCCTCTAGGTGCTGGACGACCCGGGAGGAGATAACCCTCTCCAACACCTTCCCGGCGTCGTCCAGCAGGACGAGGGGCCGATACGCGGACGCGCAATCCAGGGGGCGGCCCGCCTTTTCTATGAGGCAAAGCCGCCCAAGCTTCCAAGGCTTCGGGAATTATCCAACCGTAAGACACCGGTCGAACAGCTCTCGAAGCCACCCCCCTAGGTGGCCCAAGGCAAGGCCGAGCACTCGACCCGGGACCCCATCAGGGCCGGGCGCTCTTCGCCGGTTGAGGAGGCGTTCCACGGCCATCCCCATCTCCTCCTCCGACCACTTATGACCCTGACCCTGTTTGATTATTCTGAAACTTTTCTATCTCTCCCCTACCGAAAACATTTTCCTGAATATCTTAATTTTTTCCCCCAATCTCCAGTTGCTAAAAATTCTTACATTATTGCCGTTCCAACACTATTATTATTATTATTATCATAGTATAAAATAAAGTCCCCTGCCGCGTCTGTCTGTCTGTCTGTTCGCGATAAACTCAAAAACTACTGAACGGATTTTCATGCGGTTTTCAGCAGTATATAAAGTAATTCATGAGGAACGTTTTGGTATATAATTTGTCAAGGATTTCTTTTTAATCAGGGCGGGAGAACCTCTGCCGGGCCCGCTAGTATTATATATATATATATATGAGAATGCTCATAAAATATATACTATACTAAGTCCCATAATATAAATACTTAACTATAAATTTACTCACTTTACTATATAACTTTTTTTTCTCGAACTGACTACGCTATTGACCTAGCAAGGTCTTAACAGCTTCACCGGACTACTAAGGCGAGCGCTTGAGGCATTCAGCCGATTTTATTTGGGCAACTAACTCAAGGGTGCACACTTCGGCTTGGCTGTTGCCTGATTCATGCAATTCGCGACCTATCTGAGCATGCAATACCCAGAGAGAGCTTATACATGCTTACACATATTCAAATACATTACCTTATATTTGACGCGTAAAGCGTAAAGCAATTTTATCCCTACCGTGCAATAAGATATTTTACTTCAAAATATTTTTACTTTTAAAAGTTCGTGACCGTGATCATTACTAAGCACACTGTAGTCTCATTTTACGATACCTTCAGTAATAATGTTTATGTGTATTCAGTGAGCCAAGCATTTATATTTAACTACTCATTCTATTCTACTGGTGTTATTTGAAAGTGAGACTAATTAGGATACGCAAAAAGTCCATATTACTCTACTCAACGATTCCAGTAAATGTTATAATTAAATCCAAGTGTAGCAATTTACTAACGAACACCTTCCATCTTGCTAGTGGTTGTCAACGAATCTATGATAATATTATAAAAGCACAAGAGGCTGTTAGTCTTTTGTTTGTTTCAACATCCTAATCTATGGAATTAAGAATCTAATTAGAAGAATTCTTACAGCGTATTATGGTATATTTATTGAATTAACTTATTAACTATTATAGTAGCAGTGCCCGCGGCTTTGTTCGTGTGGAACCTTATGTAAAGAAACAGTGACTAATAAAACCACCTAAATATATTAAGTTCATTTAATTATCTAATTTTCTCTCAATATTAATATTACATGTACACAGTACAGTATACTGCGTGTCGCTAGTCTGACGCAAGCGCGACACGTTACGAGCATGTTGGTAACGCTTCACCAGCGTGTCGCCGACACGAAACCATAAGATTTTTGTGAAAAATCGTTGACTGCGGCTAAGGAAGTTTTCACTTAAAAAACATTAGTCTAAAACTATGCAGTACTTTATGAATGAAGCGCGAAACTGCAGACCTTTAACACTAAATCTATAACTCGCGGGCACAACTAGTAATAAATGAAGTAAACATAGTAAATTATAACATAAAACATTACATTAACGAAATCGATAAGAATTCCCAATTACTTAAGCCCGAATCAGCCAATAACTCTAATATCATTATTACAAGATCCGTTATTATACCAAAATATTATTAAAGTATTTTTCGATTATTGAATTCATATTCTTTCAGAATATTTTTATTATACATAGAAATGCCATTATGGAACTAAAAGGGTATTACGAACGTCCGTCTGTGTGTTTGTGTGCTTGTGACATAAAATCACTGAACCGATTTACTTTTTTTTTTGGTAGATGTATTCTCTGTGCTGTCTTAAGTACACGTTTTATAGCATTAGGTTATATACTATGTTTATAATGTCATAAGAGGCAAACGAACATTTGGGTCACCTGATGTTAAGTGATCACTGACATCCATAGACACTAGCAGCACCACGGGAGTCGCAAGTGCAATGCCAAACTGTGTTCGGGGGGAGAGGCGGATGGAGAAGGGAAGGCGGGCCTCCGGCGCTCTTACAGACCGAACGAAACGCAACAATACAAGCACTGTTACTTCATGTGGGTATTTCTGTGGGTCGGGTGGTACTACCCCGAGTGAGCTGACCCATTTATGCAGGAATCAGTAATCAGCTCTACCACCTACTAGTGCTACCTACTACTTCATAAGTTATGATGTTAATCGTATATTAATCTGATAAAAAAATGTCTTCCAGCAAGTTCTATGTTATGTTTTACTTTAACTACGCAATATAATACAGTAGGTAATTGTTTAAAATAAAAATTAATAGAAAAATACAGTCGTATACTGAACCTCACTATTCTATTAAAATTAGCTTTTACGCACACCTTCGTTCGTGTGAATTAGATCAGATCTATCGCTCAGTACAGTTTTTGTAGATGAATTGAATGAATGAATTTTCTGTATCTCTGACAATGTATGCGCAAAATTTCATGACGACCAGCTAAGTAGTAAAGTAGTAAGGCCACGATTCTCTCGACGGTATTACCGGCGTTGTGCAGCAAGACAAGGAGCCGGTAAGACGATGCGCAGTCTGGGAAACAGCCCTAGTTTATCATTAAGTATGGCTGCCCCGTCTTCCAATTCGTCGGGAAGTGCCCGAATGAAACGGGAATTACTGTAACTGAGCCAACGTGGATGAACCTCAGTTTGGGCTGTAATGTGAATTGAATCTATCTTTTTGAACTAACTAAGCATACTTATGCGAAATTATCATCATCCGCCTGTAAGAGATCCACTGCAGCACCGTAGATGTTTTCCCGAAGGAAGGTTTGGGCATAATTACTTCGCCAGTCCACGACGTATTGGCGATTTGAAAATCCGAGAAATCCACAGTTCTGTATTGTTCCAAAATATGATGGTATTACAAGAACATTTCTCAGCATCATGTTTCCTCACGGTGTTTTTCATCATCGCTAGCAGAGTGTTACCAATTTAAATTAGTAAGCACACGCGAATTCCAAAAAGATATCAGATTGATATTTCACCAATCAAACTCCTTACCAATCGCATTAACGAAATCGATAAGAATTCCCAATTACTTAAGCCCGAATCAGCCAATAACTCTAATATCATTATTACAAGATCCGTTATTATACCAAAATATTATTAAAGTATTTTTCGATTATTGAATTCATATTCTTTCAGAATATTTTTATTATACATAGAAATGCCATTATGGAACTAAAAGGGTATTACGAACGTCCGTCTGTGTGTTTGTGTGCTTGTGACATAAAATCACTGAACCGATTTACTTTTTTTTTTGGTAGATGTATTCTCTGTGCTGTCTTAAGTACACGTTTTATAGCATTAGGTTATATACTATGTTTATAATGTCATAAGAGGCAAACGAACATTTGGGTCACCTGATGTTAAGTGATCACTGACATCCATAGACACTAGCAGCACCACGGGAGTCGCAAGTGCAATGCCAAACTGTGTTCGGGGGGAGAGGCGGATGGAGAAGGGAAGGCGGGCCTCCGGCGCTCTTACAGACCGAACGAAACGCAACAATACAAGCACTGTTACTTCATGTGGGTATTTCTGTGGGTCGGGTGGTACTACCCCGAGTGAGCTGACCCATTTATGCAGGAATCAGTAATCAGCTCTACCACCTACTAGTGCTACCTACTACTTCATAAGTTATGATGTTAATCGTATATTAATCTGATAAAAAAATGTCTTCCAGCAAGTTCTATGTTATGTTTTACTTTAACTACGCAATATAATACAGTAGGTAATTGTTTAAAATAAAAATTAATAGAAAAATACAGTCGTATACTGAACCTCACTATTCTATTAAAATTAGCTTTTACGCACACCTTCGTTCGTGTGAATTAGATCAGATCTATCGCTCAGTACAGTTTTTGTAGATGAATTGAATGAATGAATTTTCTGTATCTCTGACAATGTATGCGCAAAATTTCATGACGACCAGCTAAGTAGTAAAGTAGTAAGGCCACGATTCTCTCGACGGTATTACCGGCGTTGTGCAGCAAGACAAGGAGCCGGTAAGACGATGCGCAGTCTGGGAAACAGCCCTAGTTTATCATTAAGTATGGCTGCCCCGTCTTCCAATTCGTCGGGAAGTGCCCGAATGAAACGGGAATTACTGTAACTGAGCCAACGTGGATGAACCTCAGTTTGGGCTGTAATGTGAATTGAATCTATCTTTTTGAACTAACTAAGCATACTTATGCGAAATTATCATCATCCGCCTGTAAGAGATCCACTGCAGCACCGTAGATGTTTTCCCGAAGGAAGGTTTGGGCATAATTACTTCGCCAGTCCACGACGTATTGGCGATTTGAAAATCCGAGAAATCCACAGTTCTGTATTGTTCCAAAATATGATGGTATTACAAGAACATTTCTCAGCATCATGTTTCCTCACGGTGTTTTTCATCATCGCTAGCAGAGTGTTACCAATTTAAATTAGTAAACACACATGAATTCCAAAAAGATATCAGATTGATATTTCACCAATCAAACTCCTTACCAATCGCGACATATATCGACATATCCTTATACGAAATGTATCGGTCTATTTTTACTAAGCGTAATTAGCAAAAGGCACCTCACAAGAACCTATGCATAGGAGTGCAAATGTACATTACAAAGTTATGTGCTGTTAGCTAGGAAATGCTTTGTCAGTTTATTAAACAGCAGGCTCGAGTGCTTCATTCGTGCGAATCGGACCTGGAGTATTTCGCCTACCTGATACCGTTCCATCTATAGATTTAGTAGCCTTAGGCAGTATGACCATCTTACACTGTAACTTAATATAATACTTATAAGTAATTGTCTATTATTTGTACGAGCTAATCTCGGCAATGTTTGAAATAATTTTTCCAAGAAAACAGAGAAATTTTTAAATAGATCTTTACCGCTGTGGCTGCACAATTATGATACAATTTAATATACGTGATTGAAACTCGTGTAAAATAAACCACGTACACACATCTGTACTTACTGGTAGAGCCACGCTGAAGCTATTAATGGTTTCAGCATGAATGAGTCGGCTCACTCGGGGTAGTACCGCCCGACCCACAGAAACACCCACGTGAAGTAACAGTGCTTGCATTGTTGCGTTTCGTTCGGTCAGTGATTAAGCGCCGGAGGCCCATCTACCCTCTCCCCTTTTCCTCCAAACACAGGCTGGCAACGCATTTACTCCGCAGGTGTTGTTAGTGTCCATGGACGATGGTGATCATTTAACATCAGGTGACCCAACTGAGCGTTTGCCTCACATAATAAATACATACGTTACTGTTAATATCAGCACCTCCAGATATCATTTTATCAATTTTTGTCACTTTTTACAAAAATATACATTTATTGCTAATTTACACTATTCTTAATCCAAATTTATTAAATTTTATTTTTTCTTTTTTAGTTGGATTTTTTATGAAAGCGTGTTTTTTTAGTTTTTTTAAACTATTATTTATTTTAAATTTTTTTGTTACATTTTTTTTTTCGGATTATTGTATTGTCATCGACCATTGACAGGTGTGCAAAGTTTGAATTAAATCTGATCGTTCAAAGTAGGACAAAATCGAGCTCAAAGGGGTCGGTTACAAACATACATACAGGTGAAGCTAATAAAAGCGTGATAAAAATACAGATGATTTTATTAATCCCTGTTTTTTTTACGTTAGGTTCCAAGCAGAGGAAGTCGCGGGCACAACTAGTAATAAATGAAGTAAACATAGTAAATTATAACATAAAACATTACATTAACGAAATCGATAAGAATTCCCAATTACTTAAGCCCGAATCAGCCAATAACTCTAATATCATTATTACAAGATCCGTTATTATACCAAAATATTATTAAAGTATTTTTCGATTATTGAATTCATATTCTTTCAGAATATTTTTATTATACATAGAAATGCCATTATGGAACTAAAAGGGTATTACGAACGTCCGTCTGTGTGTTTGTGTGCTTGTGACATAAAATCACTGAACCGATTTACTTTTTTTTTTGGTAGATGTATTCTCTGTGCTGTCTTAAGTACACGTTTTATAGCATTAGGTTATATACTATGTTTATAATGTCATAAGAGGCAAACGAACATTTGGGTCACCTGATGTTAAGTGATCACTGACATCCATAGACACTAGCAGCACCACGGGAGTCGCAAGTGCAATGCCAAACTGTGTTCGGGGGGAGAGGCGGATGGAGAAGGGAAGGCGGGCCTCCGGCGCTCTTACAGACCGAACGAAACGCAACAATACAAGCACTGTTACTTCATGTGGGTATTTCTGTGGGTCGGGTGGTACTACCCCGAGTGAGCTGACCCATTTATGCAGGAATCAGTAATCAGCTCTACCACCTACTAGTGCTACCTACTACTTCATAAGTTATGATGTTAATCGTATATTAATCTGATAAAAAAATGTCTTCCAGCAAGTTCTATGTTATGTTTTACTTTAACTACGCAATATAATACAGTAGGTAATTGTTTAAAATAAAAATTAATAGAAAAATACAGTCGTATACTGAACCTCACTATTCTATTAAAATTAGCTTTTACGCACACCTTCGTTCGTGTGAATTAGATCAGATCTATCGCTCAGTACAGTTTTTGTAGATGAATTGAATGAATGAATTTTCTGTATCTCTGACAATGTATGCGCAAAATTTCATGACGACCAGCTAAGTAGTAAAGTAGTAAGGCCACGATTCTCTCGACGGTATTACCGGCGTTGTGCAGCAAGACAAGGAGCCGGTAAGACGATGCGCAGTCTGGGAAACAGCCCTAGTTTATCATTAAGTATGGCTGCCCCGTCTTCCAATTCGTCGGGAAGTGCCCGAATGAAACGGGAATTACTGTAACTGAGCCAACGTGGATGAACCTCAGTTTGGGCTGTAATGTGAATTGAATCTATCTTTTTGAACTAACTAAGCATACTTATGCGAAATTATCATCATCCGCCTGTAAGAGATCCACGTTTGGGATGTAATGTGAATTGAATCTATCTTTTTGAACTAACTAAGCATACTTATGCGAAATTATCATCATCCGCCTGTAAGAGATCCACTGCAGCACCGTAGATGTTTTCCCGAAGGAAGGTTTGGGCATAATTACTTCGCCAGTCCACGACGTATTGGCGATTTGAAAATCCGAGAAATCCACAGTTCTGTATTGTTCCAAAATATGATGGTATTACAAGAACATTTCTCAGCATCATGTTTCCTCACGGTGTTTTTCATCATCGCTAGCAGAGTGTTACCAATTTAAATTAGTAAACACACATGAATTCCAAAAAGATATCAGATTGATATTTCACCAATCAAACTCCTTACCAATCGCGACATATATCGACATATCCTTATACGAAATGTATCGGTCTATTTTTACTAAGCGTAATTAGCAAAAGGCACCTCACAAGAACCTATGCATAGGAGTGCAAATGTACATTACAAAGTTATGTGCTGTTAGCTAGGAAATGCTTTGTCAGTTTATTAAACAGCAGACTCGAGTGCCTCATTCGTGCGAATCGGACTTGGAGTATTTCGCCTACCTGATACCGTTCCATCTATAGATTTAGTAGCCTTAGGCAGTATGACCATCTTACACTGTAACTTAATATAATACTTATAAGTAATTGTCTATTATTTGTACGAGCTAATCTCGGCAATGTTTGAAATAATTTTTCCAAGAAAACAGAGAAATTTTTAAATAGATCTTTACCGCTGTGGCTGAACAATTATGATACAATTTAATATACGTGATTGAAACTCGTGTAAAATAAACCACGTACACACATCTATACTCACAATTTATTACATTTTTAATGATCTTCTTTGTATATAAATTTCTTCTGTACGTGTGTATGTCACTGAACTCCTCCTAAACGGCTGGACGGATTTTCATGAAATTGTGTGTGCGTGTTCCAATGGATCCGAGAATGGTCTAGATTCATAATTGGACACGGTAGGTAGGAATTTTATGATTTTTTTTTGTTTTCAAGGCAATGTCCGCCGGGCTTGCTAGTATCAATATGGATATATTAATATGCCCAACTCCCCTTCCCTCTCTTCTCTCCTCGTCGCACCACTCCCCCACCCCTTCCCCCCAAACACAGGGTTGCAACGCACTTGCGACTATCCTGGTGTTGCTAATGTCTATCGACGGCGGTAATCACTTAACATCAGGTGACGCGCCTGTTCGTTTGCCTTCTATGATATAATTTTTTTTTCAGCATGTGATCACAGTTTCACTTCATGTTAAATGTAATTGTCGTCTAAGATGGTAAACACGTGAAACTAAGATGAACTGGCTCTCAAATGCAACCGCCGGAACACACCTATACGATGCTTGGAGACAGATTTACAACAGGAAGGCGGTCGTTCTCTGGATGCGGTTTCGTCACGTCTTCCTTCGTTTATTTAGTAAATGAATTATTTAATTATTATTTCTATTATGTTTATTTTCTACTAGCTGACCCGTGCGACTTCGTCTGCACCAAATCGGTTATTACCGGTTTCGATTGTACTTTTAAACGCGAAAAATCTAAATACATCTCAAAACCCGATTGCAGCGATACCTACTGTTTCAAATTGTGAATCCCAACTATCCAGGGACTCACTCAAACATATACCCAGTTGGTATGTGAGAAATATTTTAAAATATGCTTTGAACCCGTTCGCAGCATCACCTACCAGGTCCAATTAAGATAACAAATAACCTACATATATTGCCGATAAATGTCTTCCCAGTACGTTGTCCCAGTAACTTCTGTCCCAATAAGCCTACAACCCGTTCGTAACATCATCTACCGGGTTCAATTAAAATAAAAACTAACCTACGTATATTGGCAGTAATGTAAAAAAAGCTTGAGAGGTCCATGGACCTCCAGTTGGAACGTAGTTCCTTTCCCTTTTTTGTAGGCGTTTACTATACGCTCAGTATAGTTTACATTATAAAATATCAAGTTGATAGAGTTAAATTGTAATTTAAACGTTAAAATATATTCATAAAATAAATAATGATAAATTAAACACTGAATGACATCATAACTATTTTCAACTTGTATTAAAACTTTTTCACACTACATTGTATTAAAGAAAAACATAAATATTAAAAAGATATGAGCAACATGTGTCATCTGTCACTTGCCTGTGACTATTTGTCTAAGAGCTAGGCAACGGTTTCGACAGCGAATTGGCTGCCGGTAAACCTTTACAGGCAAAAATATTGAACTTTATATAATTTTAGAATGTTTTGTTTTTCACTAACTTTTAAACGCTACTAAAACGTGAATTTATTATTGCCAGACATTTTTGATATTAACAATAATGTGCCCGATGCAATTTTTTGTAAATAAAGAAGTATGTTCAAACCATGTTAAGATATCTGTAATTTTATTGAAGTTATATTTCTTTTGGCGCGTTAGGGAAAAATGATGAGAGTAAATTTTTACGATGAACGCGCACACCGTAACAAAAAAATGATGAGAGTAAATTTTTACGTTGCGCGCACACACCGTCACGAAAAACCGACACCCTGAAGTTAGCTATAGTCAACATTTTGTTTCTTTGTATTTGTTGTTTGTATTTCTTTATATTAAAACTTTCATTGTATTAAATACCTTTTTTTTATTGTTAGTGTCGTTTTTTCTACAAACGTAGAATAAGGCGCAAGATAAAATTTTTGAAAAGATTTTTACTTGTTACGCCAAAGAAGTATAACTTCTAATGCGTGTACATAAGTACACACACACACTTTTTTTTAATATTATTTTATTTCAACATAAAAAAGGGTAAATTAAAAATATAATGTATTTTTTTATGTCATAGGAGGCAAACGGACAGGTGGGTCACCTGGTGTTAAGTAATAACTACCGTCCATAGACACTTGCAACACCAGGAGAGTCGTAAGTGCCTTGCCAACCTGTGTTGGAGGGGGAGGAAGCGGAAGGGGAGAGGAGGAAGGGGAAGAGAGGTGGGCCTCTCCGGTGCTCTCACTAATCGAACGAAACGCACTAATGCAAGCATTGTTACTTCCCGTCGGCTTTTTGTTAGAGGGTGGTACTACCCCGGGCGAGCCGACCCATTCATCCTGAAACCAGTAATAGCTTCAGCGTGGCTCTACCCCCTACCAAAACCTATGTATAGAATAACTTAGTTATAACTCTAGCTTAGCGCAACACTGGCTGTATAATAAAGATAGCCATAATTGTGGAAGAGCCTGGTTAACAAAATGAAATATGTTCTTTGCAAGGGAAAAAATAAAATGGTTTGAAATGAATTATTTTGTTTATAAAGAATATCACCAGGCACATTATTGTCAATAACAAAATTGTCTGGCAGTGAAAAATTCATGTTTTTAATAACGTATAAACGTTAAACTTATAAAAGTTACTGACAAAAAATGTTCCTTAAATTATTTATAAATCAAAATGTTGATCTGTAAAGGTGTAATTCGCATTAAAAAATACAACGTTAACCGGCTACCAGGTATCCTGAATCGTGTTTGGAAGGGCATAATATATCTTCATATTAAAGAACCAACTTTTCTCAAATTCTCGTTCTTCCAACGTTGCTGGCTCTTATACTAAGGTGTCGCAAAAAAGTCTAGTTACATTAACTAATTTCTTTTCTTTCGTTATCCTGGAGAACCCCTTGCGTTTTATGGGTCAAAAAGTATCCTAAATGTAACCTTGTAATGTACAGATTTGGCTTTGTTACAGTTTTATTATAGTATAGATAAATAAATAAATCTTGTCACCTTTGTTTAGCAAACATTTTTTTATACAATGAAATAAATGTAACAACATAAGTGACAGTTTCGTCTACATAAATGTTTCATACGTGGTCGATAATTACGTACAGAAATGTCATGTAGGCGTAGCTCAGTTGTAACGTACGGGGCTTTATATGTTTCGACGGAGCCGACGGTTCGAATCACGGTGGTCGTTTTTTTTTGGTATTTTTTTTTAAGTAGCATATGGAAATATAGCTTAATTTTTTAGCTAATCTGTCTGCTATATATAGCACAAAGAAAATTTACCAAAATTCGTCAAGAATATCATGAACTACATTTTTTTTACTTTCGTCCGTTATCCTGGAGAATCCCTTGCGTTTTATGAGATAAAAAGTATCCTAGATGTAACCTTGTAATATTGGTTATTACTGTGCCAAATTTCGTCTAAATTGGTTCAGTACTTTCAGAGTAATACGTGTTTAAAGGGACAGACAAACAGGCAGATCCTGGAGAATCCCTTGCGTTTTATGAGAAAAAAAATATCCTAAATGTAATCTCGTAACATTAGTTATCACTGTGCCAAGTTTCGTCAAAATCGGTTCAGTACTTTCAGAGTGATGCGCGTTCACAGGGACAGACAGACAGACAGACAGACAGACAGACAGACAGACAGACAAAAATTTTAAAAGGGTTAGTTTTGGCTTCTATATCGATAACAAAGCCTACCCTGATCAAAATTTTCAAAAAATATTTAATGTACAGATTTGACCTTGCTACAGTTTTATTATAATATATAGATTTTCAAGACTGCAATTAACTATGTCTAATTATAATAATATATTAAACCTGTATATTACAGATACTGCCTAATTTAGAGTATTAGATAAGGATAATTTTTTGACATTGTTATTGCTTATATAAATATATACCTTTATATTTATATAGGGCTTAACTAATATGAGAAAATTACAATATATGTGAGTTTGATTCGTCTCTATATTTCGAATACTATCTCGGAGAGTTTTTTTTTCAAACTGCCTATGCTATTGTCCTAGCAAGGTCTTAACAGCTTCACCGAACTACTAAGGCGAGCTCTTCAGGTACTCAGCTTATTTGACAACTAGCTCAAGGGTGTACGGCACCTTGGCTTGTGCTGTTGCCTGATACATGCAATTCACGACCTATCTGAGCCATCCTAAGCTAACTATTCATACATATTTGAGTTTTTGAAACATATATGTGTACAAAGCATACATACCTCAACAACTCTTATATATATTTCGTATCGGATAATTTTCTAAACTCTTTCAGTTTGATAAGGGAAAAAATAAAACCTTTCCACTTTCATGTGTAAGCGTGTATGCGTGCACGTGTGTGGATGTGATATGTGTAATGTTGTCGCAGTGATGTAAGATTTTGTGTCACTGTATCGCGCGAGCAGCGCACTCAAGGGCTCCACGCCCAGGGAACGGACCTAGGCTTGAGCCGCTGCCGAGGAGTCTATCTCAGAGGGAAACTGCTAACAAAGCTCGTTAGAAATATCTCTCTTTCGTATTTCAGAAAAACTAATAACATTATATAGGGCTTAACTAATATGAGAAAATTACAATATATGTGAGTTTGATTCGTCTCTATATTTCGAATACTATCTCGGAGAGTTTTTTTTTCAAACTGCCTATGCTATTGTCCTAGCAAGGTCTTAACAGCTTCACCGAACTACTAAGGCGAGCTCTTCAGGTACTCAGCTTATTTGACAACTAGCTCAAGGGTGTACGGCACCTTGGCTTGTGCTGTTGCCTGATACATGCAATTCACGACCTATCTGAGCCATCCTAAGCTAACTATTCATACATATTTGAGTTTTTGAAACAAACATATATGTGTACCAAGCATACATACCTCAACAACTCTTATATATATTTCGTATCGGATAATTTTCTAAACTCTTTCAGTTTGATAAGGGAAAAAATAAAACCTTTCCACTTTCATGTGTAAGCGTGTATGCGTGCACGTGTGTGGATGTGATATGTGTAATGTTGTCGCAGTGATGTAAGATTTTGTGTCACTGTATCGCGCGAGCAGCGCACTCAAGGGCTCCACGCCCAGGGAACGGACCTAGGCTTGAGCCGCTGCCGAGGAGTCTATCTCAGAGGGAAACTGCTAACAAAGCTCGTTAGAAATATCTCTCTTTCGTATTTCAGAAAAACTAATAACATAATACCAGAGAAGATAAAGATAAAGCAAAATAAAGCAGAAGAAGCAGTTTTGGGGTGTAAGGGGTGTCAAATAACATCTAAGACTTGAGACATCCAAGCCAACTTCACCTGCACGTGATACACCCTGCTGAATAACGAACGAGGCAATGGCGAAAGCGGGGTGGTAGGGTTTTACAGCCTGACTGGGTCGCAACCACCATGTATATGGCGAAAAAGCCCGTCATAGTGATTTGCTTTTGCGGGTCTCGTTTCGGGATCAGCCTGTGCATATTTTCACAGGCCGGCATTACAGCGGCGACCGGCGATGGATCGTGTGTCACTTGGTGGTCGCCATTGTTTTTGGATTGTACTGCGCTTACCATCAGGCACAGTGCGCTTTGCCGTGCTGCAATAAAAAAAAGAAAAAAAAAGTAATTTTGTGTATTACATATCCACTGACAATAGTAAAGTCTTTATAAAGTCCCGAAACGGATCGTAACGTAACTAAGATGAAATATTTAAGTGATTGACGTGCGTCAGATACATTTAGACCGGTCAGGTTCATTGTCCTAAGCTAACTATTCATACATATATGAGTTTTTGAAACATATATGTGTACCAAGCATACATACCTCAACAACTCGAAAAAATATATTTCGTATCGTATCTAAACTCTTTCCGTTTGATAAGGGAAAAAATAAAACCTTTCCACTTTCATGTGTAAGCGTGGAAGTGTCATGTGTAATGTTGTGGCAGTGATGTAAGATTTTGTGTCACTGTATCGCGCGAGCGGCACACTCAAGGGCTCCACGCCCGGGGAACGGACCTAGGCTTGAGCCGCTGCCGAGGAGTCTATGTCAGAGGGAAATTGCTAACAAAGCTCGTTAGAAATATCTCTCATTTGTGTTTCAGAAAAACAAATATCTTATAATACCAGAGAAGATAAAGCAGAAGAAGTAATTGTTTTTGTTACATATCCACTGTGGGTAATTTTCCTAAATATCCGTTACCGCAACGGTGGGAATTCAGTATCATTAAACGAAGGATAGGATGTAGGACGCCCTCGACAAGATGGAGAGATTTAAACTTTGCGTGTATGTGTACATAGTAGGTACGTAAGTAATTCACTTCAATTATACGCGAGTAAGTTTGCAATGAGCAAGCATTAGAAACTTGAGAATGAGACAAATTCTCAGCGAGAGAGAGCGAGTTGAACGCGACGACTACCAGATGGAATGCGACAGTGCACGACTACACATTGTCCGACCCGATGGGCTCCTGTAACTTGATGACAATGATTGTTTATCTTTAGGAAACTGTCTACATACCTGACGCACATGCGTATCCACCACCCTGAGGAGTTGGTGTGGTGCGAGCTCTGCGGGGAACCGTTCATCGGCGATTTTGGCCTAAACGGTCACAAGAAGCGAGCCCATCGGGACGTAAGTGATCATTCCTACTAGACTATCATCATCATCAGCCTGTAAGAGACCCGCTGCAGGGCCATAGGCCTCATACCGAAGGAAAATATGGCGATAATCACCGTGACAACACACGACGTATTGGCGATTTCAAACACTGAGAAATCCACAGTTCTGTATTGTTCCAAAATATGATGGTAGTACAAGAACATTTCTCAGCATCATGTTTCCTCACGGTGTTTTTCATCATCGCTAGCAGAGTGTTACCAATTTAAATTAGTAAGCACACGCGAATTCCAAAAAGATATCAGATTGATATTTCACCAATCAAACTCCTTACCAATCGCGACATATATCGACATATCCTTATACGAAATGTATCGGTCTATTTTTACTAAGCGTAATTAGCAAAAGGCACCTCACAAGAACCTATGCATAGGAGTGCAAATGTACATTACAAAGTTATGTGCTGTTAGCTAGGAAATGCTTTGTCAGTTTATTAAACAGCAGACTCGAGTGCCTCATTCGTGCGAATCGGACTTGGAGTATTTCGCCTACCTGATACCGTTCCATCTATAGATTTAGTAGCCTTAGGCATTATGACCATATTACATTGTAACTTAATATAATACTTATAAGTAATTGTCTATTATTTGTACGAGCTAATCTCGGCAATGTTTGAAATAATTTTTCCAAGAAAACAGAGAAATTTTTAAATAGATCTTTACCGCTGTGGCTGCACAATTATGATACAATTTAATATACGTGATTGAAACTCGTGTAAAATAAACCACGTACACACATCTGTACTTACAATTTATTACATTTTTAATGATCTTCTTTATATATAAATTTCTTCTGTACGTATGTATGTCACTGAACTCCTAAACGGCTGGACGGATTTTCATGAAATTGTGTGTGCGTGTTCCAAAGGATCCGAGAATGGTCTAGATTCACAATTGGACACGGTAGATAGGAATTTTATGATTGTTTTCAAGGCAGGACAATGTGTGCGGTGATCTCTTAACATTAGGTGACCCACCTGTTCGTTTGCATTCTATGATATAAAAAAAAAAATTTCAGCATGTGATCACAGTCTCACTTCATGTTAAATGTCATTGTCATCTAAGATGGTAAACACGCGAAACTAAGATGAACTGGCTCTCAAATGCAACCGCCGGAACACACCTATACGGTGCTTGGAGACAGATTTACAACAGGAAGGCGGTCGTTCTCTGGATGCGGTTTCGTCACGTCTTCCTTCGTTTATTTAGTAAATGAATTATTTAATTATTATTTCTATTATGTTTATTTTCTATTTTCAAGACTGCCATTAACTATGTCAAATTATAATAATATATTAAACCTGTATATTACAGATACTGCCTAATTTAGAGTATTAGATAAGGATAATTTTTTGACATTGTTATTGCTTATATAAATATATACCTTTATATTTATATAGGGCTTAACTAATATGAGAAAATTGCAATATATGCGAGTTTAGTTCGTCTCTATATTTTGATTACTATCTAGGAGGTTTTATTTTTTCGAACTGTCTACGCTATTGTCCTAGCAAGGTCTTAACAGCTTCACCGGACTACTAAAGCGAGCGCTTCAGGCACTCAGCCGATTTTATTTGACAACTAGCTCAAGGGTGTACGGCACACCTTTGTGCTGTTGTCTGATACATGCAATTCACGACCTTTCTGAGCTAACCTAAGCTAACTATTCATACATATATGAGTTTTTGAAACATATATGTGTACCAAGCATACATACCTCAACAACTCGAAAAAATATATTTCGTATCGTATCTAAACTCTTTCCGTTTGATAAGGGAAAAAATAAAACCTTTCCACTTTCATGTGTAAGCGTGGAAGTGTCATGTGTAATGTTGTGGCAGTGATGTAAGATTTTGTGTCACTGTATCGCGCGAGCGGCACACTCAAGGGCTCCACGCCCGGGGAACGGACCTAGGCTTGAGCCGCTGCCGAGGAGTCTATGTCAGAGGGAAATTGCTAACAAAGCTCGTTAGAAATATCTCTCATTTGTGTTTCAGAAAAACAAATATCTTATAATACCAGAGAAGATAAAGCAGAAGAAGTAATTGTTTTTGTTACATATCCACTGTGGGTAATTTTCCTAAATATCCGTTACCGCAACGGTGGGAATTCAGTATCATCGGTGATCGCATAGTTAAAGTTATTCGATATGTTTTTGCAAACTCACACTAAGCATACTGATGGAACGCGACAGTGCACGACTACACATTGTCATTTAGTTACACTGCAGTGCAGAATAATGAGCAATTAAAGAATTACTACATAACATATTAATTTACTGATTCATTCATGTGATAACCCACAAGAACATTTTGAATATTGTGAGCATACAGAAAAAAAAACATTTTATTTAAATAGAGGGCAAATGAATAATTGTGTCACCTGATAGTAAGTGATCACTGCCGTCCATAGACACTAGCAACACCGGGGGAATCGCAAGTACGTTGCCGGCCTTAAACTTGTTGTAACTGGACTTACAGTTTTATTCAAGTTTAATAAGGTGTTTTTTTATAAATTGGATTCTTCTATATCCGCCTTGAGCGATATTTTTTTGGCAGATGACAGATTTATAATTTCGCGTTATGACATGCTAGTAATCGTGACCGACTGCATTGCGTTTGCGCGGTTTGCGTCAGACAAGCGACGCATAGTATAAGAGCCTGAGTACATTTAATATTGATATTTTCTGTTGAGATCGTGCAGCCTATCGTATGTATAATTAATAAACTGTGTAAAAAAAGTATATAATTATTCAGAGTGCCAATACATGTAAAAGAGGGAATAATGATAATAATTTACAAATTACGAAATTTAAATAATTCAGACTCAACTCTATCGTGCATTCAGATGCTTCATTTAACAAAATGTATTCGGGTAAGATCTTAAGGAATTTAATATACGTAACGTAATAGCGTATGACGAAAAAATAAACAAATAATTCCAATTTATTTGAACGCAACTATACGAAACACTCAAGCGAATTGTCGCAACTCGCAAACTTCCCAGCTTGTAAATAACATTTTAGCAGGTAGCTTCTTGGAGTTCTCCATTCGACAAACTCCAACTTTATATGGTAAACATACTTAGACATTAAGAAATGTAATGTCTTTACATATAACATTTAAACCCAGAGGCTTTGATACGATAAGGGACATTAGGAGCTTATAATTACCACTAGCCCACGTCTTCGTCTGCTCGGAACTCAATGCAACTCAATCAGTGATTAATTAAACCATCTGAATGTATTAAGTCCAAACTAAATTTCTCTCGTAACTAAGTCGGGACGTCATTAAAATTACAATATCTTTTGATAGAGCGAGCCGATTTGAATAGCGTAACGTGAAGAGACATTTAAGCAGGCCGGCATGACAACGCGGAGAAGGGCGTATCTCTCGGTGGTCGCCGTTGTTTTTGGATTGTACTGTGCTTACCATCAGGCACAGTGCAGTCACTTTGCCGTGGTACAATAATTAAAAAACAAATACTAAATGTTACTCGAGAATACGCTTCAGGATTTTCTTTGCGCGGGTTTATCGTGAACGTAATACTAAAGAAGTAAGAAAAAGTACTGACCAAATTTACAATCGTATTATATGTATAGACTAGCTGTGCCCGCTGCTTCGGCCGCGTGTAACCTTACGTACAAAACAGTGGTTTTTTTTAAAATAGTTGCACGGCAAGCGCCATTGTTTTTGTATTGTACTGCGCTTACCATCAGGCACAGAGCAGTCATCTTGCCGTGCAACTATTTTAAAAAAAACCACTGTTTTGTACGTAAGGTTACACGCGGCCGAAGCAGCGGGCACAGCTAGTCTATACATATAATACGATTGTAAATTTGGTCAGTACTTTTTCTTACTTCTTTAGTATTACGTTCACGATAAACCCGCGCAAAGAAAATCCTGAAGCGTATTCTCGAGTAACATTTAGTATTTGTTTTTTACGGGGGAGAGGGTGGGTTATGTCCGAGTCGCACGGACTAAAACCCCACGGTGTACCGACAGACCGTTTTGTGGGGGCGGCAAGGGATCGAACAAGCTAATCAACCTTGTAGAGCCGCCCCCACGGTCCGCCCGGCGGAAGGTGACCGCCGGGCTCCTACCTATAGAGGGACAGACCGGGTACACACCAGCTGCCCCCCCTCGTCCGCCGAACCCGTGCAATGAGGAGATGGGCCCCCCGGCCCATCCCCTCAGGTCCGGCTACGGTGGCAGGAGGAGTTGGGCGAAGCGCCTTCTCCTCCTGCCTGTCCTCCTTTGGCGGAGACGGCCACTTTGAGGGTCTGCCTCGCGGGCCCTCTCCGCCTCCTCCTTCTGCGAGATGACCTCCTCGCAGAAGGAGGCCATCGCTCGCCACGCCTGTTCGCTGCCGAGCATGGCCGAAACCACGCTCGGCAGCGATAAGTCCGGTCCATTACGAGATCGGCGGTGGGAGATAAGTAAAGGGCCTTACCTACCCATCCGACGGCAGTGCGAGTGCACGCCAGACCCGCCAGTGCCCCATCATCCGCCTCCTCTGCTATTCAGAGGAGTGCTAGACAAGGCGCTCTCCCCCTACCAGAGATCAGCCGCCGACCGAAAAACGGTCGACGTTGCCCAGGGTGCGCCACGTGGAGGCTCTCTGGCATCGCACCCCAATTCTCGACCTATCTTTTTTTTTTTTTTGAACGTGGGGAAATCCCTTATGGATACGCAGGATCTCCCGGGGGAGAGGGTGGGTTATGTCCGAGTCGCACGGACTAAAACCCCACGGTGTACCGACAGACCGGTT
>MU159252.1:54597-68181 GCA_015888305.1 Antheraea pernyi | reverse complement strand
CAGGCTGTAAAACACTACCACCCCACTTTCGCCATTGCCTCGTTCGTTATTCAGCAGAGTGCACCACGTGCAGGTGAGGTTGGCTTGGATGTCTCAAGTCTTAGATGTTATTTGACACCCCTTACACCCTTAATAAAGTCACCTTAATGTATTAAGTCCATTTACTTATCTATTTTTCTCTCGTACCTACTTACGCTGTGTCGTCAATAAAATTACAATAACTTCTGATAGACTGAACCGATTTTAATGAAACCAAGACTAAGTTACTCTTGAAGATGTGCTTTATGATTTTCTTGTTGTGAGTGATGCGTGTTCATACAAACAGACAGACAGACAGACATTTCTAAAAATGATTGAAACGTATTCTATTACTTATCCCTAGACACCTCCAACAATTCTTTTCACGGAAATCCAAAAAGTATAGATACGTTAGATTTACATTCTTATTAGATATATGTATAGATTATAAAATCCCACGTGCCAACCATTACTCTCGTCTGTACGTGCTTTTAAATTTTAATTATATACAAAACACAAATTAAAACAAATTCATCATAATTCCGCTCTCGTACGTTAAATATTTAAAAAAAAATGCTGATATGTTGTTTTTTTATGACAAACATTATGACGGTGGCTTTCGGTGCTGACACGCAAATCTGAACTAAAATTACCGTTGTATACAACAGGGTCATTCATTAATCATGTTAGGTATTTTTTATGAATATAGGGCCCTCTTCTCATGCTAAGTTATTTATCTGATACTAACAGTCGCCTGTGAGTTTGCTTGTATCTTTACAAATGATGACAGCATACATTATCTTCCTAATTTATTATCTTCACGTAGGGCAGGATGTTTTCAACTTATTTGACAGCTATCGTTATATGTTGGCTAGTTTAAACTTCGTCCGTGTTATTACAAAAAAGTTAAATACGTATTAAAAACTTGGTTTAAAAAAGTTTCCTAATAAATGCACCGCGCTCGCACGAGGAAAGTTCGAGTTATCCTTTTTCGCAAGTCTAACCTAACGTAACCAAAGCGAGACAAAAGAGCAGGATGGCGAACATTCAGCGACCGCGGTGCATTTAATATGATAGCTTTTTAAAGCCAGGGTTCACCGAGGTGACCTGCGAAGAGACGAGGGCGGCGGTGGAACGCCGACGGACCAAACACACCGCCCCAGGACCCGACGGCATACCTGGCCGTGTATGGGTCCTGGCTTACGTGGCGAACGAACCCGACTAGCGAGGATTTTCACTGCGTCGCTACGGCAGGGCCAGTTTCCACGCATGTGGAAAACTGGACGCTTGGTCCTGCTAAAGAAGCGGGGGCGCCCAGCGGACAGTCCATCCGGGTACCGGCCCATTGTGTTGCTGGACGAGGTGGCTAAACTGTGCGAACGTATAATCGCAGGCCGCCTTGTCCAGCATCTAACACGAGTCGGGCCGGATCTGGTGGATAACCAGTTTGGTTTCCGCCAGGGGCGCTCCACCATAGATGCAGTGATGAGAGTGAAAATTCAGGCGGAGGAAGCAGTTGCCCGGGGTGAGGTGGTGTTGGCGGTGTCCCTTGACATCGCCAACGCTTTTAACACATTGCCTTGGGCTAGCATCAAAGAGGCACTTCGGTATCATGGAGTGCCTCACTACCTCCGCCGCATAGTTAGGGCGTACCTCTCGGAGAGGTACGTAACCTTCCCAGGTCAGAGTGGGGAGGAAATTCGACGAGACGTCGTGTCCGGTGTTCCGCAGGGGTCTGTCCTGGGCCCTCTCTTGTGGAACATCGGATACGACTGGGTGTTGCGTGGTGCGCTCCCCCGCGGCGCCAGCGTGGTCTGTTACGCGGATGATACGCTGGTGATAGCCCGTGGGAGGACGCACAGCGAGGCCGCGACGATCGCTACAGCGGGGGTCGCTCAGGTTGTCGACAGGATCCGGCGTCTGGGATTGGAGGTGGCGTTGTGCAAATCCGAGGCCGTGTGGTTTCACGGCCCTCGGAAAGCGCCGCCTCAAAGAACTCAGATTCTTGTAGGAGGCGAGTCCATCGACGTCGGGTCGAATATGAGGTATCTTGGCCTCCTCCTCGACAGTCGATGGACGTTTAAGGAACACTTCCGGCAGCTGGCCTCCCGCTTAATGGGTACAGCGGGCGCCCTCGCCCGTTTGTTACCCAACCTCGGGGGGCCGAATTCTGCCAGCCGGAAGCTGTACCTAGGGGTCGTGCGGTCGATGGCCCTTTACGGGGCACCCACGTGGGCGCCTAAACTGACGGCCTATAACATCGCTCGCCTGAGGAGACCGCAGCGGGCGATGGCTGTCAGAGCCATACGCGGGTACCGTACGATCTCCTTCGAGGCGGCCTCCCTACTGGCCGGATCCCCACCCTGGAACCTGGAAGCGAGAGCCCACGCGTCTTTGTATCATTGACACGTGGAGGCGCTGGAGAGGGGTCAACGTCTAACGCCTCGAGAAACCGAGAGGCTAAGGTCCCAACTCCACCAGGTCCTAGTGGTGGAAGAGAGGTCTCGACGACTTGAGCGACCTAGCTGGGACGTGGTAACAATCGAGGCTGTTCGACCAGTTATGGTCGAATGGCTCACCAGGCGGTATGGCACCCTGAGCTTCCGGCTGACACAGGTGCTTTCGGGGCATGGCTGCTTCGGGCGCTACCTGTGTCGCATTGGCCGGGAGCCGACTCCAGGTTGCCATCACTGTGGCTGCGTCGATGATTCCGCGAAGCAAACGATGAGTGAATGTACCGCCTGGGATGTGCCACGCTACGAGCTGGTCGCGGCCATCGGCCCGGATCTCTCGCTCCCGATCGTCGTTAATAAGATGGTCGAGAGCGAGGCCGGGTGGCTCTCCGTCGCCTGCTATTACGAGACTGTTATGCGTGCAAAAGAGGCGGCGGAGAGGGAGAGAGAGTGGACCACTAGACTCCCCTCCCGCGGTCGACGAACCCTAAAAAGGTATATGAATGCACCATGGGGATTTAAAAAAAAAATAAGGGTTCAATACGTATTTAACTTTTTTGTAATAACACCGGGTAAGTTTAGCTCGAGTATTATTTTTATATATACGCTAAATTATTGTAAATTTCATCAAAATTCGATGAGTAGTTTTTGCGTGACAGAGTTACTAACATCCATTCATCCTGACAAACTTTGGTATTTAAAATGTTTTATAAATTAGTGTATTCTGCTTCAAGTAACTCAATAATTTATAGGCGTTATACTGATTTCTTCTATGGGAATCCTGTGAACATATTATATTTTCACAAACAATGGCTTGTCGTAGAGTTTTTGACTATCCCCGCACATTTTAAATCAATACATATAATAAGAATGTATATGTAACGTGTCTGTACTTTTGAGATATTTTGTGAAAAAATTGTTGCAGTTGCCTTGAAATAAGTAATAAAATATATTTCAATCATTTTTATAAATGCCCATCTATCTCTTTGTATGAACACGCATCACTGCTAAAGTACTGCGTTCACGATAAAACTTAATATAAATCATAAAGCATATCTTCGAGTAACATATAGTCTTGGTTCCATTCAAATCGGTCAACTCTATCAAAAGTTATTGTAATTTTAATGATGACGCGACTTAAGTACGAGAGATAATTAGATAAGTAAATGAACTTAATACTTACATTCAGATGATTTTACACTGTTATTTTTACGCGGACGGAGTCGCGGGCATAGCTAGTTTATTATATTTTCCTAAATGACAATATTATCGTAAAGTTTTAAACTGTCAACACCTCTTCAAATAATGGATAAATAAATAACAAATAATTAATACACCATTTTAAACGCGGACATTTCATTGCAAATTAAGCATAACTTATGGTAACGAAACAACTGAAATAGCATACGTATAAGCTATTTAAAATTGACTATTTTGTTTTCTCAAGATCTGCACTGAAATATCTTCAGGTTATTAAAAGCTTTTTGAGCTTACGTAATTAACGGAGACCCCTCTTTGTAAGCTAAATTATTTATAAACTAGCTGTCCGCGCAACTTCGTCTGTGCCAAATCCGTTATTACCGATTTCAATTGTATTTACAAACGCGAGCAAATTTGGATGAACCTAAACCCCGACTGCAGCTCAATTGTAAAATTTATTCTTCTACCTTTACAAGAAAAACAAAATACTGTTTGGCTGAGATATTAAATTTAGATATAAATAGTGCAGAGGAATGTTAGGCGGTATTTTGGTCCGTCATGTAGTGGATTTTATATTTTATTCATAATCTTGTGTTACTTGACTCTATATTGTGTAAAATTTCCTTTATTTAAAATTGTTCAAGCAACGCATCTCGTATTATAGAATTTTTCCCGACTTCAGTTACATTTATTGTGATTAATTATAGAAAAATAAAAAACAAAAAGTACTCTATAGTACTCGGGATACATATACATTATTAAAAGATAAAGAATTTTCAAAATTGGATCAGTAGTAACGGAGATTACCCCGAACATCCAAAGTCACAAGCATTACTTCTTTATAATATTAGTATAGATAAATATTATGCTTTTTAATATAACAAAGGAAAAACGTTTCAATACATTGTTCGTATTATTTTATTTGATAAGCTATTATACTTACGTTTCTTTCAACGAAACAACCAAGAATTATGTTGTTTGGGCGCCATCTTAAAGAAGCTTTGTAGGGATCTAAGGATTTTCTACTTTACTCGGGGTCAAGGGGCGAATATTTATTTCCGAGGACTTTGGATTTGTTATGCTAACAATATAGGTATATATTCATGAAAACAATGACCTTTATTCGTACAGTTTAATTATGATCAAAGACATATAATAAACATTTCTATCACATTAAGTAAGTTATATTCACTCATAATATTATAAGAAGTGTGCTTATTATACAGAGATTTTTTTTTGCAATGAAGTTCTTTAATGTGGTTTCCGATAGGAGTTAACTGGTAGAAATCGTCACGTAAGAAAAAAGTGTTGTATCCCTGTAGTTATATATGTCAGAGCACATATGTAGAGCCCTTAGAGAGCCGAGAGCGCACGGATTTCATTATCCTCCATTTGTATGTATTTTCACAACACGACCGACACTATGAAATGAAACGACGACTTCTTCGATTCTTTGTCTTTTAATACTTTTACAATAATCTCAGAGACAAGGCCGCAGAGACAATAATTATCACTTAGCGACAATAACGATAGATCTCACGATCTCACTAACAGTAATGAATGAAATGAACCCTGCACAACTTCTTACAAGCACTTATAAAGGAATCGCCTACATTCACCTACCGACAACCCAAGTGAAGGAAGTCTTAATTAAAAGAAGTACTTAATCTATGATGTTGTACATAGTTACAACTTATGTTCGCTAATAATTCTAATTATAAATAAATAACTATTTTAACACCATACATTGAATAATTACGTTGTCATTAATTATCTCAACATAATTCACCGTTGTAACAACCGAAGTACTTTACAAATCCTTATTTGCTATAAAACTCATTTTAGATCGACAATTATTCTAGTAATTACAAAGTAATACTAATAACATAGTACAATGCCAATATGTTTTAATCACATTGTTATTCATTCTAAATAGCAACTTTACTATTCTATCTCGACTGCACATAGAATGGATTTCCGGTTTTAATAAATAACAAATGGTTCCAAATGTTACTTAAATCTAGAATAATTCTATTACAATTTCACATATCCGATTTTAATTATCGTGACACTAATTTAGGTCTACTTTAAATCAGGAACCAAATAAAGTTAGAAATGTTATTGCACGAGGCCACTATTTCTTAAGATGGTGTCTCGCGTCGTATAGCGTGATACCGCCTTAGTTAGTTACTTCTATCAATGCTTATATGAATAAACATGTGGCATGCTTAGAAGTTATGAACAGTTTAATCTAATCTAAATTAATAAATAATTTAGAATAATTCATATTAACAATAATTAAATAGAAGTGCATTAATAACATATTGCCTATATTGATTAACATAGAAAATAATAGATGGCGGTGTTAGCAAACTTTCGACTGTTGGATGCTCCCACTATGACATATACAATATAAATACAAAATAATAATAATATAAAAATGATACAGGTCTACCGCTGTCCGTGTATCACTCAAAGATAGATCACAATCAAAAAAATACAGACTCGGTAGATTTACACTCGATTATTATATGTATAGATACGCATTCAGTGGTTTGTGCTGTATTGTAGTTGCGAAGTAGGCAAACGATGTACTGCACATGCACAGAAGAGGAAACGAGTAGCATTGTTTATAATGATATTTTATGAGCAAATTTTTGAGTTCAACTTTTCTATTTTTATACCTTTGCAAATAAAATATATTTATAACCCCTGAATTGTCCACAACCATAAAGGTTAAGCTCCATACAAACGAATGTATGTCCCATGAGGCACAGGTCAACAGACTGTTGGCAGTAAAAGGTTAAAAAAATACCTGATTTATTACAAAACTATCAAAAATAACAAATGATGTATCATAAATTGTATGTAAAATATATATTAAAATTATTTTTACATTTGTATGAACTATTTTTACTAAACCATGAAATTTGCAATTTACGATGTCGGGAAACTAAAAACATTACCCACCATTTTGAGATCTGGGTCTCAAAAAATCAGCCGTGGGTTAAGGAACATAGACGAACTGGCGTGTGTGTATCAGATAGTTACAATATAGAACACTATCTTCTGCCCCCGACTGTGGCCGCGGGGTATAATTATTTTGGGCTAACGCTAACAGGCAGAGGAAACTTTACAAAAGGAAAAAAAAACTATTTTGAAACATTCTTCATTGGTGCTCCGTCTTGGTCTTAGTGTGACGATATATAGCCTTCCTCAATAAATGAGCAATCTAACAGTGAAAACTTTTTTCAAATCTGACCAGTAGTTCCTGTGATTAGCGAGTTCAAGCAAACAAACCCTTCAGCTTTATAATATTATAGTATACTAGATGACCCGTGCCTACTTCGTTGGGTAAAAGGCATTATCAAGCTACAATTTTTTTCTAGAACTCAATCATATACCTCTCATCGTTAAGGCAGCGTTCTTAAGAAACGTTTTACCATTTTTTCTCCGACTCCCCAGATATTACCCCCTACAACCTCACAAACTTTACCTCTTTACGATATTAGTATAGATAATATAATTAGTTAATAGCTTCTGACCGTGACTTCGTACGTGTGGAATGGTTGTTTTGCACTAAAACGCAGCGGAAGCTCTGAAAAGGAAAAAATACCCCGATGTTGCAACATTCTTCATTGCTGCTCCGCTCTTATGAGTCTTAGCGTATATATATATATAGCCTTCCGTGATAAATGAGCTATATAACACTGAAAGAATTTTCTAAATCGGACCAGTAGTTCCTTTTTTTTTTTTTTTATCGTGGGGAAATCCCTTATGGATACGCCACCCTCCCGGGGGAGAGGGTGGGTTATGTCCGAGTCGCACGGACTAAAACCCCACGGTGTACCGACAGACCGTTTTGTGGGGGCGGCAAGGGATCGTTCGAGCTAATCAACCTTGTAGAGCCGCCCCCACGGTCCGCCCGGCGGAAGGTGACCGCCGGACTCCTACCTATAGAGGGACAGACCGGGTACACACCGGCTGCCCCCCCTCGTCCGCCGGACCCGTCCAATGAGGAGATGGCCCCCCCGGCCCATCCCCTCAGGTCCGGCTACGGTGGCAGGAGGAGTTGGGCGAAGCGCCTTCTCCTCCTGCCTGTCCTCCTTTGGCGGAGACGGCCACTTTGAGGGTCTGCCTCGCGGGCCCTCTCCGCCTCCTCCTTCTGCGAGATAACCTCCTCGCAGAAGGAGGCCATCGCTCGCCAAGCCTGTTCGCTGCCGAGCATGGCCGAAACCACGCTCGGCAGCGATAAGTCCGTTCCCACGGCCGCCGCCAGGATGCGGCGCTGCTCCCCCCACGCAGCACACTCAGACAGCGTGTGCTGCGCGAGACCAGTAGTTCCTGAGATTACCCCTTACAACGTCACAAACTTTACTTCTTTATTATATTAGTAGAGATAATAATAATAAAAGTAGTAATGGCAAGTTATTGTAAAATGAAAAGTGTAAAATCCTTCTACATGAGAAACAGTTAATTGTGCCAATTATCATTATGGTCTCTTAAAGATGATCTCGAATCTCTCTCTCTCTTTTAATATTTTAACTAGTTTTTACCCACAGCTCTGCTTGCATTTTCATCTAATCTATGTCATTTTCTGTAACCCTGGTGTGTCAATCCATTGTGTAACTAAGACATGAAATCGTAACAACGTTATATTCACATTTATAATATTAGTAAGGATTTTTATTGTAACACTACTACATAAGACCTATGTCACTTATACCGATTTTTACTTTCTTTTGTAAAAAACTATATTTTCGTTTAACTCGTATGAAATGTTTATTGGCTTAGTAAATCCCTTGAAAAATTCTCCATTATTCAATACAAGTTACATCAAAGTTTGTTTAACCATTTCAGAGACTAGCTCAGACAAATAACATACATCAGAATTAGAAAATTCGTTTTCTATGAGTTGTTAACATTGGTTATGACTTCCATTTCAGAAATTACTAAAAGATTTATAATTAAGAGTGTATACATAAATGTACTGTACGTAACTCAATGTACTCTAAGTAATGTTCAAGTACTTTATCAACAAACGGAAAGAAATAAAACACAAGACTGTAAGAAATATTTTATCATGTTTTTTATAAAAAGTCACAAAATTTGTACAAATTTAAACTTTAATACAATTATACTACAGGTTTTTACAAAGGTTTTATTGTCAAAATTTATTTTTCATTACGATAAATAATATCTTCATAATATATTAATACACTTTTCTGTATGCAGACTTTGTTTGATAGATAAATTAAAATGATGTTTGTGTTTTTTTTTTTTTTTTCGAACTGACTATGCTATTGACCTGGCAAGGTCTTTACAGCTTGTTGTTTGTGTAGGATCTCTACTTCTACATAGGTATTCACAGTTTATACTATAAAGGCTGAAAATACAAGGCGAAATGGTATATTAAAGCCCAGTTTATTTTGTTAGTTTAAATAATGAAGATTACTATAGACCAGCTCATGCAGATTCTACATTGCTAACCATGAAGTAATATATGTCATGTTTGTCCTATGAATGTCTATTATATGTGTAGTCCGTTGAAGCTGTTAAGACCTCGCTAGGTCAATAGTGTAGTTGGTTCGAAAAAAATCTATTATATGTGCTAATAAATACTGCAATATCTTTCCTGTATCAGGTAATAAAGGTAATGCAATATTACTTTAATGGAATGTCAGAAGTTACATTTCTCATAACCCTGACAATTTTTCCTTGCAATTCTCTTGGTATACCATGCTTTTCACTGAGATGTCGTCTAACTGTCATGGTTTTAGCATAAGTAGCCCCACATTTATTACACATGAAGACATACATTCTGTCATGTATATTATTTATATGAGACAACATAGCACATTGCCTGAAAAACTTCTTCGGACAATGCGGACACTGAAAATTCTTCTCTGTATGATATATTAAATGTTTCTTCCATATCGCTCTTCTACGGAATGTCAAACCACATTTATCACAAGTGTATGGACGTTCACCGGTATGTAGTCGTATGTGCTCAATTAAATTCAATTTCCTCGGAGCTTTATATGGACAGTGGTTGCATTGTAAATACGGACCGATTCCATGACATGCCACTTGATGCATGTTAAGTTCTGTCTGTGTCGGAAATGATTTACCACAACTTTCACACATGTAACGGCAGCCGTTGTGTCTTTGCATATGTCGACTGTATGTCAAGCGGTTTTTAAACACTTTTTCACATTTCGTACATTCATAAGTAGTTGGTTTTTTAATTCTAGTTTTTACTTTTAACTTCTTATGTTTGTTACATGATAATTTCCTAACATATGGTGACTCTGATACATTAACCTCAGAATTAAACATCTTTTCCAGTTTATCTAAAATTACATTCTCAAACCCCGTTTCAATTTCTTCATAATCTTTTCCTTGATCATCATGAGGTTCATCATTATAATCAGGTGGGTTATTTTGGCCACAATATCGATTAAATATTTCGTCTATTTTCTCATTATCGGCGACATTTTTTTCTTCAGTTATATTGCGTAAATTAAATATATTTTCAGTCATTTTTTGTTCAGAAAGTACAGGTCTGACAGGTGATATGCTTTTATCATTGCATCCAGATATTCCTTCAGAACTCACACCAGGAAAATAATAGTTAAACAACGTATATTGACATAGAATCTCATGGTAATTTTGCTTCGTAGATTGTTTTATTTTCATCAATTTTTTTAACCTACCATCGCTATTTTCACACTTAAACTTAAAGCGTATGGCTTGTTTTAACAATGACACACAGTTTCTGCACATCATCGACGGGAAATTGTCGTCGGATTTGAGTAAAACATTGGTAAAAGTTATCACAGATTTCCCGTAACAGCTGAGTCCGTTGTCGTCGTTTTTGTCAAAGAGAGATACCATATTATCGCATTTAGAATACGATAAACACACACGGCATATAGCTTTATATATATCTTCGTAAGAATTCATTGTTTCTGTTATTTTATAAGATATTTTGTAAGAATAAAATGTAGTACACAAAAATACTAATGTTTTGGATTCAGAATGTCAAACATATTGACATTTTTGACGTAAACGTTTCGTTTTACTTGAGACAACTTTTCTTATTACTACTTAGTTCTATAAGTCGAGGTTTTTGGGTTTATTACATGATATGATAAATTATAATTACAATATGGTTCTAAATCGATGTTCAATGAAAAGTTACAATATAATTGATTTGTACAAGATTATAACTACATTATAGTATGAGAGAGAGTAAAAATAAGTTAATAAAAGTAACCAATAAAAACGGTATGTAGCTATTTAATTAATTTATGTTAGGTACCCATAGTTTAAAACCATCAATATTTTCTCGTATTAGCCTTATTGTGCGTAACTTCGAATTATAACCAAAGGCTAGTTGGTGTTGTAATTTTGAAAGTAGTACTAGATCTATACTATATTATAAATTAAGTGGTATTTACAAACTTTTTTTATATAATGAATTTCAGTTTATTTATAAAAATAAAACGTTGTTGTTATACGAATGCTAATTAATAGTGCACTTGTCTTTCAGTCGTTATAATATTCTGTCAGCACAGATCTACCTATGCGTCTGATAGAATATTAATTAGTATGTGCTTAAGAATTGTCGTCATAATTAAACCGGTATATTTATATATCTCACTACACATCGTTTATATATATAAAATAGATAGGATATAAATAGCGAATAAAAATAAAACTGTGATATTTAGCAAGCGGGTGCGAAAGGTGAGTGATGTAAATGACCTTAAGTGCACAGCGAGAACTATGAACGCATACCTTTTTATTACCTCGAGGTTAAAGTCATATTGAACAATAAAACACATTAAAGATGGGATACTTTATTATAAGGTGTATTTTACGTGTTCTCACATTAACCGAGGGCTATAATTTTTTAACTTAGTCCCAGGATTATAGACACTTATCGAAAATAATTACATTTAAAGTTTTATTTACATGATTTTTTTTATTTCTATTCTTATTGAGAGTTTGGTTAATAGGATCACGAGGAAAAAAATAGAAACAAAAAAAAATTAAACGGAATCTTACCTATTCAACAATGGCAGTTACAACAATGACAATTTACTAAAACATTGGTTGCAAAAAATTAAGTTAAGAAAATATGTGCATAATGTAAATGTTGGTGTAAATAATTTCCCAAAAAGTACATAATCGGTGTAATTAAACAGGATAAAGACTTACCATTTTTTAATAAACAATGTTAATATAACATTCATCAACAACATGTTAGATTAGATTAAGTTGGACTTATGATAAAAAAGTAAGTAAAAACCTATAGGTTCAGCACATTCGTGGTAGTATTCAGGAATGTATGTTCAATAGAAATGGAATATTTATTACGTGAAATCGTAAGTGATAAAAACATGTTTTTTTTTAATAAAAATATATGCCTGATTATACACTCGATGCGTATTTTTTAGGCCTTCGTTCATTCCAGCGTTCCGTAGCTGTCTTTGTGATTTTTATCTTCATGTACCGACGTGAAATAACGGTGCTTGCATTGTTGCGTTTTGTTCAGTCAGTGAGAGCGCTGGAGGCCCACCTCCTCTCCCCTTCCATTTTCCCTCCCTTCCCCCCACCTCAGCCCAGACTGGCAACACTTACGACTCCCCTGGCGTTGCAAGTGTCTATGGACAGTGGTAATCACTTAACATCAGGTGACCCACCAGTTCGTTTGCCTCCTATGATATAAAAAAAAATCTACATCAATACAAACTTCCGTAGTAACGATTTTCCTGTTTCCAAAGAAGCATTTATTACATTTAATTATTGCTACATAATAAAACAAATTCCTTTGCCACTTCTCTCTATCTGTTCGCGATAAACTGAAAAACTACAAAAGGGATTTTCATGTGATGTTCACCAGTAGATAAAGTGATTCACGGGGAAGGTTTAGATATATCATTTGTCAAGGTTTTTTTATTATCAGGGTGGGACAACGTCTGTCGGGCTCGCTAGTATTTTCATAAAATTATAAATAAATAGTGCGAAAAAAAATCACACATTTGTAATACTTAGTGCAGATTTATTCGATCGAACAATAGTCGTAAAAACGAAGAGAAGTAAATGTGTATGGAATGTCGCATCTGTGCATAATATTGTATTATATGGATGAACTGTGAAACATGTGTAAATAGTATAGCGTAATTTGGTTAAAACTAACTATTTAATGAATTTAACGGCTGAGGACTTCGATGTGCTGAATAAATTAAATATAAACTTGGATAAATTAATAAGAACCGAATGTCTGAAGTGAAGATTGAGCGGTATTTGGTAGGAGATACATTTATAATTTCTCGTCATGACATGCTACGTAAGCATGGCCGGCCGTATTGCACTTGCGCGGCTTACGTCAGGCTAGCGACGCGTGGTATAGAGGCCCGTATACATGTAACATTGATATTCTGCAGTTCATCATACATTTGATTAACAGATCTTATAAATATGTATATAATTATTGCTATTAAATATGAAAACCACACTAAGGTTAATAATTTCAATAAACAAATCCTGAAATTTAAATATTGTCGTTCATACTATGATTAATATGAAAATTCAAAAGGGAACACATTTATTTTATTATTTTGAGTTTTCATTTCTGTCGACAGTTCTTGTGACTGCCTCGAGTTTTTTTTTAAATTTATTAGAATATACTAAAGTCTTTTATGCAACTGACTGAATGACTCATAACGAAATGAGTCACTCAGTATCAGAGTATGAGCACAAACTCATTTATATTTCTGTGTAAGTTATCTCATTTCAAAGTTCTAATTTACTGTCGTAAGGTTTAGCTCGCCGTTTCAGTTGCGTAGAGGAATCATATAGTGTATTGTCTGTTTTATAACAAATGTGTTCGAGAACTTCCTGC
>MU159252.1:9981-48617 GCA_015888305.1 Antheraea pernyi | reverse complement strand
ATACACGCTTACACATGCAAGTGGAAGGGTTTAATTTTTTCCCTTGTCAAACTGAAATAGTTTAGAAAATTTATATAAGAGTTGTTGAGGTATGTATGCGTGGTACACATATATGTATGGATAGTTAGCTTAGTGTAGGTTAGCTCAGATAGGTCGCGAAGACCCTCGGGGTATATTTCTCCCCGAACCGGCCCCTCATCGAGTTTGAGTCCTTTTTGGACTCGCTGGGGCCGGTCGTGAGGCGGCTCGAGCCGCTCCCCATCGTCATAATGGGTGACTTCAATGCCAAGTCAAGGGCATGGGGAGCGGCGGCCACGAACCCACGTGGCGAGGCTCTTGAGGAGTGGGCAGCCCAGCATGGGTTGTCCCTCCTCAACCGGGGGAGCGTCTACACGTGCGTGCGACAGAACGGGGGGTCCATAGTGGACCTATCGTTTGCTACCCCGTCGGTCGCACGCCGTGTCCGGGGGTGGAGGGTCATGGAGGAGGTGGAGACCTTATCGGATCACCGATATATCAGGTTCGAGGTCTCCACCTCTAACAATGAGCCGGTAACCCGCCCCCGGGGGGGCGCTATGTTCCCCCGGTGGGCGATGAGCCGCCTCGACCGGGAGCTAGCGGAAGAGGCAGCAATCGTCCAGGCCTGGTCGTTGTCCCCCCCGGACAGCGATATCGACGCGTCTGCAGCCCGCCTCCGTGATGCTCTCACGGAGGTTTGCGACGCGTCGATGCCGCGAAGCGTACACCGCCCAAAGAGGAGGGCGGTGTACTGGTGGTCGCACGAAATCGCGGAGCTTCGTGCGGCCTGCTCCGCGGCCCGGCGGCTGTACGGGCGCAGCCGCCGGCGACGGACCAATAGGGACCCCGAGGAGGAGGCCCGGCTGTATGGTGACTACAGAACCTGCAGAAAGACGCTGCAGGTCGCCATCAGCCGGGCAAAAGAACAGGCATGGGGGGAGATGCTCCAGGAGCTGGAGAGGGATCCGTGGGGGCGCCCGTACAAGGTGGCCCGGAAGAAATTCCGCGGCCAGGCCCCCCCGGCAACGGAGACTCTCCAGCCGGAGGTGACTGAGAGGGTCGTGGGAGCATTATTCCCCGGCCCTCCGGAACTCGCCCCTCCTCCTATGCCTCCTGCTCAAGTGGCAGAGGAGGTGCCGGTCATCCCTCTTCTAAGCTATTTCAGTTTGATAAGGGAAAAAAGATAAAACTCTTCCACTTGCATGTGTAAGCGTGTATGCGTGCATGTGTGTGGAGGTGATATGTGTAATGTTGTCGTAGTGATGTAAGATTTTGTGTCACTGTATCGCGCGAGCAGCTTACTCAAGGGCTCCACGCCGAGGGAACGGACCTAGGCTTGAGCTGCTGCCGAGGGGGGCCTAGTCTGGTGTGCGGGAGCGAAATTTACCCCCAGACCACGGCGGCGTGACCTGTGGTTACGCGGGCGTGGGCGCGAGCACGCTCTGTTTAGAGAGACAGGCTGGTACTGATTGTTCACTGCCGTTATTTCATCGGGAGGGCCGTAAAAATATGTCGCGGACGTCTTTTACAACGCGCAGCGTTTGGTACGGGTTCGTATTTTGCGGCGGATACCACTAACGGACTGGGATGATTCGCGATTTTTTCAAAATAACTAATCGTAAGTGATTTTACGTACGCCCAGATAGAAGACATCTCTAGGTCCCTATGTAGATCAACTCTCCGGACGTACCACGGGGCACCGGTCACTTTACGTAAAACGCGGTTTTGAAGAACCTGCAACTTATGAAAATTATCTTTCGACATATACGCAAAAACGGGACTGCTATATGTCAGCACGGGACGGATACACGTCTTATACAAAGTGAGCACCCTATCACGTCGCGCCCTATCAGTACTTAGATGGGTTACTGCCTGGGAACAACGCGTGACGTAGGCTTTTTGCTGTATTTTTTTATTTAAAAAGTATACCCTGTAATACAAAAGTTTCACTTTCATCATGTGTCTTTACGACACACCCTGTTTTTTTAAGCAAATGTCTCTATGAGTGTTAATAGAAGTATCTTATGGTTCTGCTTGAAAACTATAACCTATTTGTATAATAATGTTATGCACAAGAGATTATTTAGTTTTTGTTTGTCCGGACGCGCTTATGTCTGGAACTAGCAGTCATATTAGTAAGATTTCCTTTGTGTTTTATAGCTTAATTATTGAAGAAGATTAAAAAAAAAAACGCTACAATAATTCAGAAAATACGCTAATCGACAACGAAGTAATAATGAGGGTGGTTAGTGTGTCTAATAATTATATTTTTACTCCTATTTTTAAGAATGATTTATTGATAGTTTAGAAATTATATATACTCTTAATAAAACATTTAAATAAATTAAAATAACTTTTTTTTAAATGATATATTACGGCTTTTAAGTATTATTGATATTTTTATAGTCTTTTAATTGCAGAATGGTTACTTCTCCTGTAAATTTCATAAAAATTGCTCGAACACTAGTTTCTATATTAAATAATAAATATATAGCCAAAAACTATTTGAATATCATGTTTGTCCTTTATAAGTATAGCCCGCGTCAAAGTTTTTAACAACTCTGAAGAAGATGCGCAGAATATAAATTTAGGTATCAGAAGGCACGTGAAAGCGGTAAAGGGGAAGCAGGCTCGCCCGTACTCGTACCTCGCCCCCTATTGCACCCACGTTGACACATGTGTCCTGTGATTACTAGTTACAGTACAGTCACATTCAGAATAGCTTTGTTGTTGTTAATTACGTATTATTGCTATTTTCGTTCTTTTCTTTTTGTTGTTTATATTTGCTATTATTAGAAGACTTATCCACTTTGAAAAATGATGTTTCTATGAAAGTCATTATGTGTATATATGTGCACGTGTGTGAGAGAGATGATCTCATATGTGTGTTCGAGTGATGTAGGTGATTTTTTTTTTTTTTTTAACGTGGGGAAATCCCTTATGGATACACCACCCTCCCGGGGGAGAGGGTGGGTTATGTCCGAGTCGCACGGACTAAAACCCCACGGTGTACGTCTGCCGCTATAGTTGGGGCGGCACGAGATCTCTATAGACTTCATCGTGCCGCCCCAGCGGTTGGCCCAGTAGCGGAAGCGCCGCCGCCGGGCCCCGTCTTGTTAGGAGACAGCCGGGTACACACCGGCCGTCTCCTCCTTCCGCCGGACCTGTGCAATGGAAAGATGGGTCCCCCGACCCATCCTCCCCGGTCCAGCTATGGTGGGAGGAGGCGATCAAACTGCCGAAAAAAAAAAAAAAAAAAGATGTTTATTTATTTACTTTCAGTAAAATGATCGTATTTCAGAACATAGTAAATTAAAAATATGGAGTTAAAAAAGTAGTTGGACATCAAAAAGTATGTGAAAAACGAGAGATGACAATTAATGTAGAAGAGGAAGTCGATACATATTGTATGATTAATTTCCAAGCTATAAATATATATAGATGACATTGATAAATGACTGATGTTCAATATAACTTGCACTAGATACAACTAGAGAAGGGAGTGTTTTTGGCCAAATTTTAGCCTATCATGTAGTAGATTCTATATGTTATTCATAATCTTGTGTTATTTGGCTCTGTATTTTGTAATATTGGTGGTGTTTTATATAATATATTTTAGTTAAAGTGAAGTGGATGGGAAATCCTATCATGAATTATGAGATGCTACAAAAACTCCCTGGGAAGTTCTAACAAGAGGGCCACCATCTTTTTAGAATATAGAAATTATCACAAGACACTTACCCACTCGACAGTGGCAACAATAATCTAGAAGATTAGTGATAAAAAAAGAAACAAACTAGAGAAAGACCATCGCCGCTCCAATCTATTGTGTTACGGTCTGAAGAGTGTGTTTGCTAAAACGCAATAGTACACGAGTGGTTCCAACTCTCTCTTCAGGAATAATATTTAATAGTTAATCTCAAAATTAGGGTCCATTTAAGGTTGATTATAAATGTTTATCCGCTGTAGTGACCATTTAATATTAGATGGAGTGCATGTCTAATTTGCTTTTTCATACTCCAGTGGTTTGAGCTAGATCAGATGTGAAGGGCATCAGAGCGCTGCAAATATTTTACAAAGGCATTTTATCTAAGATATTGGTAAATGCTCTGCTTAATTTGCTTGTTCATACTATAATGCTTTGAACTAGATCAGGTATGAACGGTCTCAGAGAGCTGGAAATATTTTACAAATGCATTTGATCCAAGATATTTGCAAATGCTTTGTCTAATTTACTATTTCATACTCCAATGTTTCGAGCTAACTCAGGTGTGAGGACATCAGAGCGCTACAATTATTTTACAAATGCATTTGATGCAAATATTTGCAAATGCCCTAATTTTCCTTAACTAAGAAGTATTAGAATTGTTCATATTGTTGGTACTATTTGAAGAGCAATTTCTAGTTATGAAGCTGCAAGTAGTTCCCAACTGTATGCAAATATCGTCTCTACATAGCTTTCTACATAAACTCAACTTCTGTTCTTACTTTTAAAACTTCGATTAGACTACTAACAGTGTGATAAAATATCCCATCCTTAACTTAACTTAACCCTCTTATGGGATGATAGTTCAAAATCCTTTTTTTAGTGTTCCTTTATCTAAGGAACTCATGTGCAAAATTTTATGGTTCTCTTACCACCGGTTTAAGCTGTCCATCGACCGTCAGTAAGCCATAAGAACTTTATTACGTAGATTACTGTTAAAAAAAGGATCAACCAGTATCCTTTATATCTTGAATCAAACGGAAACAAGGAGCTTACTTCATTGGTTACTCCTATACAATATTAGCCACTTCTACGTAAATTAAATACAATTATGTAAACCAGTATAATAGGATTCCAGGGTCATTAACATAATTGGTATTCATTCTATTATACTAGATAATAATACCACTTACATTGATTGTACTTAAGCTTGTTTGGAAACTGTATACCTTTGAAATATATTGAAGGACTATTACAAATAATTATTATATTGTAATCGGGCTTCAGTATCAAGTACGTATTATAACTAACAATAAGGTTCTCGTGACTTTAACTTAATGTTATTTTCGTAATTATATCTACCTAGTGATCCGCCCGGGCTTCGCCTGGTTGTAATATACTAATGTGACGTTATAAGTATCTAAAAGGTTTGACACTTTTTTGACGCTTTAATGTTTATGTCCCACCAAAGTGAAACTACGTTCGAATTTAAACTACTTTTTTTCCGATGCGCGTAAATTTGAATCTGTGATAACTTGTAAGATATTAAAAAATGTTTTTTTTTTTTAATAATCTATAGGTTTCACGGTATCACATGGTAGCTAAGCCTAGAGGGGACTGGCATTTAAATACAGTCGCCAGAACACGTCAACAGGTGCTTGGTGATAGATTTTCAACTTGAGAGTGGTGTCTAGTCAGGCTGACTTAAAAAAAGACCTACCATACTATATCACCAGTTTTATCACATTGTATTCCTTCACCGAGAGCCCCGACTCAGTTCCTAGAATTGGAACCTACATCCATCGATACGGCTTCCAAACACGTTAGTTAAACTAAGCTATCATCGTTTGAAAATTTCTAAAAGTTTTTTTTTATATCATAGGATGCAAACGGACAGGTGGGTCATCTAATGTTAAGTGATCACCACCGTCCATAGACACTTGCAACACCAGGGGAGTCGCAAGTGCCTTGCCAGGCTGTGTTAGACCGGGAGGTAGGGAAGCGGAAGGGGAGAGAAGGAAGGGGAAGAGAGATGGGCCTCCGGTGCTCTCACTGACCGAACGAAACGCAGCAATGCAAGCACTGTTACGTCACTTCGGTTTTCTGTGAGTAGGTGGTACTACCCCGGGCGAGCCGAATCATTCATCCTGAAACCAGTGATAGCTTCAGCGTGGCTCTACCACCTACCTGGCTTCTAAAACATTTAGTGTTATAATTTTAATAAAAACTTTTATATTTACAGTACTAATGTAAACACTAGCTATATTTCTAAGTTCTAATCTTCATTCAAACTCTTCAGTTTATGAATCCACCGACGCGCGCGTCAAATACGATAATCTTCTGTACGTTGTTCCCGAACATTTCTAAGCTAAACTACATTTCGCTATCAACAATTTTCCTATTTATATCTGAGGCTCAAACTTTCTCCACAAAGTAGGTTATTGAGGGGCGGAAAAAAGGTATAGAGAGAGGCAGGATTTTCCTTTTATCCTCGGAATGCATTTGGGAAAGCTTTAGGTTTGTTTCTGTTTTGAACATTTTGTGTTTGGTCATTTACTTTGTTTTCATTTAATATTTTTAACTAATCTATATTAGACTATAAAACTTAACATATTGTTTATTTGAATGCAATAATGTCTAGATTACTAGTCTGAATGTAAAATTAGTTTTTAACACGTTGACTGCCATGGGGGTCACCGGTGACATACACTTGACTTCGCTACAGCGCCGTGGGGGGCACCGGTGACCGGCGGTGCGGTTAATACTAAAACTATATGATTTTGTTGAATTGTTTGATGAAATGAGTTTGATGAAAATAGTAAATTTGGATACTGATAATTTTTTCAGTAATACCATTGTTACTATAGTGTTACTTGGCAACCGAATCACTATTGTTTAAAAAAATGCAATCGTGATAATTGCCTACAGCGCCGTGGGGTCACAGGTGACCACCGCCAAGAAAAATACTTCAAAAATGATTTTATAACTCACATTATTTGCTAGAAACAATATTTTATCACATAATGAAAAGTTCATGTTGGTGCCTCGGACAAACCATGGAAAATCTGTGTTAAATTGTATAGCTTAATTATTGAGAAAAGGTTAAAAGGCTATCCTAATATGGTGGCGCTAGTGGTCGCGTTGTAGTCTCGTTTCTTGGTTGAGACGTAGCGGTTCCAGAAGTGGGTGACAACGTTGTACATATATATCGGCGCCTACCCACATTAATCGCGACATTCGTTCACATCTCTCTCTCTACTACTCGACTTCGGTATAAAAAGAGCGGAGCGACCGCTGTTAATTCATGTAGTCCAGTGAAGCTGTAAAGACCTTGCCAGATCAATAGTATAGTCAGTTCGAGAAAAAAAAGAGTCAGTCTTGGCTCTGGCGTATACTCATACTGTGCGAGTCGCTTATCCTAGACTTTCGATAATTAATTTGTGCAAACGAATTGGTTATTATTTGTAACTAATTAATTGGTTACTATAATAGGGTGATAATCTGAATTAAGAGTAATTAATTATTATTTTATATTGAGATGTGATGAAATTATTATTATGGGTGGTTTAGTGAGTTAATTATTATTTTATGTTGAGATATGACGATATTATTATAATGAGGTGGTTTAGCGAGTTACAAACAAGTTGGGGCATTCTTTGGAGGATCATTATGGGATGATGTTGTGAAGGAGGAAATTATATTTAGTTCTCAAGGAGTAAAGTACAATATATATAGGTACCTTTTCATCCAGAAATAATATTATCCACCGAGATCGTCAAATCTACATTGCGAGCTAATCCGCGAGCAAAAGCTAGTCATTTATAAAGGTACAAACGTAGACCAAGTTGTGGGATGCCACTAGTGACATTATAAAATTAAACAAAAATAAATAAAGGAGAGAATATAAAATGATCCCGATTATGTAACCCTTTATGTTATTTTTTGTCACAAAAGGATTATTGAACTATGCCAGGCAAACTAAACTAAATATTTTAAAGTTTATTTAGAATATAACGTATCATGAACACTTAATATTCAAAAAGGTTACAAGTTAGTAGAATATATTTAATAAAAGAGAATAAGTAAAGTATTAATTCGTATTTAAGTCTTTTAAATTAAGCGATATGGAGAGCTTAAATATTTAGTTCATCGTCTGATGCCAGTTAATTGTCTGCTTAGTTGAACTAATGAATTTTTCGATTTTAGTATAAGTAGCACTGATGTTAATTAGAATTAAACTTAATATAAATGTTTTTATTGTGTTTTAGATAGCATTGTTTAATAAATAATATTATATTTCTATGCTAACTATATTATCTGGTATATTCTACTTAAAGAGGCTTTTGAACAGCTTATTATTGTAGTAAAAATTGGTGTTCTTACCGTAGTATGGCCGCACTAAAGAAGAAAATAAGTTTAAATTTTCCATTCATAGTACGATTATGACTCACATTTTTATTTCCGTACAATTTTTAAAAATCTTGGTTTTTACCAGCCCTTTTCTCACAAAAACATTTTTTTTTATTGGTCGTCTGTGAAGTTGGTTTACGTACGATAATTTTACGTGATAACGATTCGGACGCATCCGCCGATGGAAGAGAAAAGAGACAGATCCATCACAAGCCCAACCTTAGGCCAATTGCGCTTCTATATCGCTTGTTCCGCGCTCTCGCTTGCAGGCTCACCTCTGGCGGAACGTGACAATGACTCATGTTTTTTGGTGCGTGCAGCCGGCGTTCATCGGTTTATAAAACGTTATCACGTTAATAGAATAACCTAAATAAGTGTCGTACTTATCAGTTCACATACTAGTTGTTTTCTCTCCTTTTCCAAAGATAAAAATAGTCTGCAATCTAATTTTCAATTTACTATGTTCTTTAAACCTCAAAAACTTAATCTCATTATAGGATTCCACGCTCGATTTAGTATGAAACAAGCTATTATAAATCTATTACCGCTTCAATCTACGTATTTTAATACGCAGTTCATTTATTTGGTAAACTCAGAATAATAATATTTTGTTTATTAATATATTTACAAATAAAATATAACAGTTGATACAAATTAGTAAGGTGTAGTAAACATGTGATGAACTAAATAAAAAACGAACGTGGACAAACCCTCGCCTTCCTTTTCCTGTATAATAATCTCATCGTCCAACTCGGCCGTATAATACGATATATTTATGTGACAAAGGCCACTATTAATCGTAATTATTTGAAATACTCTTCTTTTTTTTATTTCCGTGGACACAAAATGATATCGACACGAAAATATATTTCGCAATACATCTCTATATTTTGAAACGCAATCTTAAAACTCATATGACATATTAATATTAAAAAAAAAAAACAAAATGTTTGAAGTATCTACACATATAACAAGAAGAGGTGGTTTTTTTTAATGCCATAACTGGCAAACGAACTGCCACGTAGAGCCACGCTGAAGCTATTACTGGTTTCAGCATGAATGGGTCGGCTCGTCCGGGGTAGTACCACCCGAACCACAGAAAACCGACGTCAAGTAACAGTGTTTGCATTGTTGCGTTTCGTTCGGTCAGTGAGTGCGCTACATAACCTGACTCCCCTTCCCCTCCCGCAAACACAGAGTGGCAACGCACTTGCGACTCTTCTGGTGTTACAAATGTCTATGGACGTTGGTGATCGCTTAACATCAGGTGACCCACCTGTTCGGTTGCCACCTATGATATAAAAAAAAGAATGTAATTTTTTTGATTTCTGTGAAAAAAAATGTTGTAGTCTTGGAATAAGTAATAAAATACATTTTAATCATTTTTAGAAACGTTTGTCTGTCTCTATGAACATGCATCACTGCTAAAGTACTACCATCACTATAAAACCTTACCAAGAAAATAATAAAAAATATTTCCGAGTAACATTCAGTGTTTGTTTCATTGAAATCGGTTCACTCTATCAAAAGTTATTGTACTTTTAATGACGAAGCGACTTAAGTACGAGAGAATAGTAGATAAGGCCTTAATGGCATTCAGATGATTATTTTAGGTTCCACGTGAACGAAGTCGCGGACACAGCTAGTATTTAATAAAACAAATCGTACGTACGCAGGCGGTACGAAGCTCATTAGGCTATTAAAATTTTATTTGGAATTTTTTACCCTAATACCACCCAAATAATTTACTTTTAAGAAATAAATTAACAACTCATTTTTTTCATTAATAAAAAATTGACAAAATTTACCAGACGGGTGATTTTGAAGGGTACTGAATCATCACAAAATTGAGGAAAAGTTTTTTTTTTGACATGACCCCATATATATTTATCTCTTTTTCGTTGCATAAAATTCAATTCACACAGTCCCAAAATAAGTTTCACTTAAAAAAAATTGGCAAATGCTTACATAACCTATACATAGTATCAGTTGATAGGTGGTAGAGCCACGCTGAAGCTATTACTGGTTTCAGCATGAATGGGTCGGCTCGCCCGCGGTACTACCACCCGACACACAGAAACACCCACGGGAAGTAACAGTGCTTGCATTGTTGCGTTTCGTTCACTCAGTGAAAGCGCCGGAGGACCATCACCCCTCCCAAACCCTCTCTTCTCCCCCCTCCCCCTCCCCTACACGCAGGCTGGCAACGCACTTGCAACTCCCAAGTTGTTGTTAGTATCTATAGACAAAATATAAAATATGGATTAAAAAAAATACTAAACTTTTAATCCCTTTTATGTAAATTTATTACTTTAAACAGGCGATCGGTTTAATAAAAGTATCCATTGACACGACAAAATAACCGTCATAATGCGTACTTTCGTTGCTAAGGAACTGATATAAAATATTGATAAAAACTTCTTTATCAGTTAGGTAATGGCCTTCCGCCCATATCCTATGAACCCTTGGAAATTACCATCAAATATAATGAGAATTGTGACTCGAGTTTCCTGCCGCAACAGTGTCAGTAGCCTCAGTAAATCAAGTTTAATTTATGAATTATCCTTTTAATTATATTCTAATTAAACGCGTTAAGGGTCCAGTTTTAAAATGTTAACTAAAAGTGCCTTATACAAGCCACTTAAAAAAAACGTCGTGGACTCTTATCTGGTATAGACCTCACCTAAATGCCTCCATTTATCTCTTCTGGCTTCCACTAATTCGTCCAGTCTTTGCCCATTATGTGTTATATATCTTTTTATTGCAGATTTTCGATTTGCACCTTTTTCCTGCTTTACTTATTTTACAAATCATATTAAAAAATGTTGTAAACGTGAGTATTTTAAGTAACTACATATTATGCTTACGATTTTGCATTGAAATTATTGCTTTTATGGTGGGTTCTTTATTTATAACCATTTTTAATTATTCTTTTCTATTTCATGAGGTTCAATTATCAATCCTTTCTAAATGTAAGTAGAACAGTAAGTCAGGTTTAATAATAATAATGGTAAATAAGTTTTTTACTCTCGTTAAAAATCTAGAACTCAAAAGGTCAGAATTTTCGTTGAAAGTAATAGTATCTGTGTAATACTTGACTTTGAAAATAATATAATATGTCTAATGTGTTATGCAAGTATCACAACCATAGTTTATTCTTTTGTAAAGAAGTATATCGCGTAGTGTTGGCTTTAAATGCTATTAGGACAGGTATTTATATTTTATCGTCAATGTAAACTGTGGCTGAAAATGTTGCTAAATAATTTCGTGTTTTTTTAAAATAGACTTATGTTAGAACCCTGCTATGAGTCACAGCTTTCTTTAGAAGTAGATATCGTGCCGAAACCAATAATCCACAAAGTTTGTAGTCAAGCGTGAATATGTTTCGGCAACTGTATTTAGCGAGTAATCCCATTCGAAGCTTAGCATGTTGATATCTTAGGCTATGTCATAATTTAATATAATATACTTTGTAGGTTTTAGCATTTTATTCAAGCTAGAATAGGACCTATGTTCGATTACAACTGATGAAATGCACCTATAGGAGTTTGGCAACTGATTTTCTAATTGAGAGCGGTAGCTAGCTGGAGAGGATTAGAAAAAGCTAGGAAGGAAGAATGGGTCGGCTCGTCCGGGGTAGTACCACCCTCTCACAGAACACCGAAGTGAAGTAACTATGCTTGCATTGTTGCGTTTCGTTCGGTCAGTGAGAGCGCCGGAGGCCCACCGCCTTTCCCCCTTTCCTTACTCCCCCTCCCCCATACACAGGCTGGCAACGCACTTGCGACTCCCCTGGTGTTGCTAATGTCTACGGATGGTGGTGATCACTTAACATCAGGTGACCCACCAGTTCATTTGTCACCTTTAGACATAAAAAAAATCATACTTTTAGTTTATTACGATGTCCTCCTTTAATCGAAAACTCAGGTAAAGGTGATTCGAAGATAGGTCCATTGATACGGTGTCCAAACATGCTTTAATCTTGTTTCATTTCGAAACAAGTAATATATAGTAATGGCGTATCAAAATTAGGTGAATTAAACTTACGTATGATATTACATTTGCTACCATTTGCTAAATGATACCCAAAAAGACTAGTTTCGTATTATAATCATTCATCTTTTATGTTTAGGCTAGTCTCAAATATTCGTATTGAAATTCATTTAAAAGAGTGCTGTTGTGCTTCTGAAAAGAAACATCTCCTGAATTAATATTGTAATAACGCAGTGCATAAAAGGCAAAAATTTATGCAAATCAAAATTTTGTTAGTTGTCCAGTGGACGCAGAATACTTATAAATAATGCTTTCGTCCATTTAGCAATCATCAAAACTCAAGTAAATCTTAAGCCTTGTTACTTATTACATCGTGAGAGTTGTTTTTACCCACTGACCATAGTATATAATTCAGAAAAGTAGCCCCCCACTTAAAAGTAAAAAATCTTTTTAGCCTAAATTGAACAAAACATTATTGACTGACCTATAAACAATTCTTCTCTATTTCTGTTTTTTAATAAATCGCCTCTTTATATGTTTCTACTTCAATGGACATTAAGAAAACATTCTTTGACAAACAGCCTTCATCAAATATTATTACTGTATATTAATAAATTATAATCTTCAATGTCCTGCGCTGAAGCGTCCAGGGCCCGATGGATGAACCTACTAATTACTTCTTCAGTAACGTCGGTATAGTAAACACAAGTGTTGGTGTGTCTGGATGAACTTTATACTCACTCAGTACATCTCAACTGTAACCGACGAGATGACGTGACGTGCCTCCGTGATCAGCCGGGATCGATAATATGCGTGAAAACACTCCCGACGGAGTCTTGAGACTTTCAATCAAAACTGCACTTAAAACTGACAGTAATTCCTCTATTGCTGTTTATCGATTGACAAAAGATGGTAATAGGTTGTTAGGAAATTTCGATATAGTAATCATTTACTATCACTCCCTTACTTACTTACTCTCACACTAAGCCTAAACTAAAACTAATAGCATAGTAAATGCTACCGATGTTAGGTTAACGCTCTCTTTCCGTTGTTTACGTCGAAGTATTTATACGTGGACAATGTGGAAACGGAGGTGTTGGACCACCGAACGTTTCCACTAAGTTTGTGCACCTGTTGTGGAATCGCTGACTCGCATGCTTGAGCACCTGCCGCAACTTGGGACTGGGAACTTGGCACTCTTCTTACTCATTGATTGTGTTGTGAAACGATGGCGTAATACTTTGTACACCTACCGCATCGTGGGACTGGAACTCTTAGTCAGCAATTGTGGTGTGTAGCGATGGCGTACCACGTACAAATCTCAAAAAATCCCAATTAGTTTTGAAAAAAGTTTTTATTTGTATAATACAGCATGTCTATTTTAAAAGGCTCTAGGGCACAAATATCACGCTATAACGATTAAGAGCGGGGCAATTACCATATAAAATAATGTTCAGAAAGTACGCTAAACAATAACGAAGTAACACTGCGACTTAGGGGACGTACAGGGGCGCGGTATATCGGATGCCAAGAGTGAATTAATCGACTGACGAAAACTGAATATTACCGGAAAATGTCGAAATATGAATGCCTATGTCCATATCCTCTATGCTACGCGACTCATTCACCATCAGTCTCTGTGTGGAAAAGACTCGCTACACCAGGAATTTCATTAAGTTTATTTAACTGCGTTGTCAGTAATTCATTATTTTAAAGGTTGGTCTTTAAAACTAGTTATAGTACTAGTTTGGTAATAATTACGCTAAAGGGAAAAATGGGTCCCCATTAAACTATTAACTGCTACAAAAGTGTCATGCACAAGTACACGTGAAAACTGACAGTCTTGAATGATCGTCGCTGTGGCTCTAAAGATATTATAACACTTATGAATAACATATTAGATTTTTTCCCTTTACAGAAGCTCGTAATACGTTAATAATAACGCAACCACTTTTCAATGTAATAATTTTCCTCAATCTTTTAACGATCAAAGTTGGAAGTAATTCTTATGAAGTTGAGTAAAATATTACGTTAGCTAGGGTTACGTGAACTCTTCTTTTATTAATCAGATAATAAATAAATTGAATAAAGTAGAAATGAAAACACTTTTACAGTAAGTTTTGCAAAAATGTTCGTAAATGAATGAGTATTTCTGAGATATGTGATAGTATACCGCTTCGGTGAGACTCACTACTAAATGAAACCATCAGAATAATTTACTTTCCTTTAAAATTTGATAGGAAACGGCTCATTGTTAAGTTTTTCATTCATAGTTTCGAGGACCTGCATGGCGATCGTACAAAAATAAGAACGTGTCTGCGGCATGGATAACTGATTTCTGAGCACCATATCTCGAGAATTCAGTTGATTTTATTAATCACTTTAATTCTGTATTAAATTTTATGCGAATACAGTTCCAGGCTCTACTATTTTAAATAAATGCGGTCCTTCTGAGTGACATTCTATGTTAGTTCTAAGATTATGAGCGGCTAAAAGTGACATCAAGAGTTACTTCCTCGATTAAAATAGAACTAACATAGAATGTCACTCAGAAGGACCGCATTTATTTAAAATAGTAGAGGGTAACCACGTCGATCCGTGGGCTAAACCTAGTAGAGGGGGCTGTATCTTTCATCTTTCAGCTATATTGGGTGATCCCCCAAAAGTACACAAAGCCTACATCGGTGCGGGAAGCGGGCACTGCCGATAGGCAATTGTCTCCGACGACCGCGGCGATATAGCAAGGTGATGTGATGCGCCTTAAAGGGTGCCATCCAGGATCTTTTATGGTTGGCAGCCAAGCCACTGCATCTCTTCTATCACCGATTGTACCTGGGTAACTGGTCCATCGGATCATGGTAGAATGAGACGAGAGAGTGGGTTTGCACCAGCGCAACTGTTTACTCACTTAAAACATTTCACGCGCAGATGAACCTTGGCAAGACTTTTAATCCTTTCGGTATCTCGGTAGTTTTATTCGTAGTGATAACCGCCTTGAAACCGAAATTTCCTCACGCCTTGCCAAGGCTGCGACATCTTTCGGAAAATTACGCAAAAGAGTTTGGGACTCGCACGATTTACGATTACACACTAAGATCGCTGTGTATAAAGCAATAATTTTACCTATCCTGTTGTATGCCACTGAGACTTGGTGTCTTTATAAAGGTGATATAAAGCGCCTCGACTCTTTCCATATGAGGTGCTTAAGATCAATACTTCGAATAAGATGGCAGGACCGAGTTCCAAATTCAGATGTATTAAGAAAGTCGCAGCTCTGTGGTATTGAATCCTTGCTTATTAAAGGACAACTAAGATGGTGCGGACATCTTGTTCGTATGGATGACTCCAGGCTGCCTAAAGCCGTCTTCTATTCACAGCTCAAAGAAGGAAAACGCATTCCTGGAGGTCAGCTATTGCGTTACAAGGATGTCTTAAAGCGCCATCTAACTGCATGTAATATTCCGTGTGAGGGTTGGGAGGATCTCGCAAAACAGAGACGAGAATGACGCAGCTCTGTTCACAAGGCAGTTACAAATTTTGAAGAAAAGCGGTTACAAGAACTAGACGCGAAACGCCTTATAAGTAAAACCCGCTCGAAGCCTTCCTACACCTACACTTACAATACTGACGGTCAATTGCACTGTGCGCCCTGCAACAAGATCTTCAAGACAAAGTTTGGTTTCGCGAGTCATATACGTGCTCACAATCGAAGGAAGTAAGGTTCGCCATTGACGGACACGTCAAGGAGGCTCATATGGTGCTTAAGATCAATACTTCGAATAAGATGGCAGGACCGAGTTCCAAATTCAGATGTATTAAGAAAGTCGCAGCTCTGTGGTATTGAATCCTTGCTTATTAAAGGACAACTAAGATGGTGCGGACATCTTGTTCGTATGGATGACTCCAGGCTGCCTAAAGCCGTCTTCTATTCACAGCTCAAAGAAGGAAAACGCATTCCTGGAGGTCAGCTATTGCGTTACAAGGATGTCTTAAAGCGCCATCTAACTGCATGTAATATTCCGTGTGAGGGTTGGGAGGATCTCGCAAAACAGAGACGAGAATGGCGCAGCTCTGTTCACAAGGCAGTTACAAATTTTGAAGAAAAGCGGTTACAAGAACTAGACGCGAAACGCCTTATAAGTAAAACCCGCTCGAAGCCTTCCTACACCTACACTTACAATACTGACGGTCAATTGCACTGTGCGCCCTGCAACAAGATCTTCAAGACAAAGTTTGGTTTCGCGAGTCATATACGTGCTCACAATCGAAGGAAGTAAGGTTCGCCATTGACGGACACGTCAAGGAGGCTCATATATATATATATAGTTCTATTATAAATAATAATAATTAAAAAAAGCCTTATATTTCGTGGAAACAAATTAACATTTTTTTTACATGGTTTAAATTCTTATCCTAACTTAAGTAACTTATGTTTCTAATTTTAAATGTAAATACTTGTGTGTTATATTTCCAGAACCCCTGCTCGGATGAAGGCCTCCTCCAGGAATTGCCATTGTTCTCTATTTTGGGCTTTGTCTATCCAGTGGTGACCAGCTAACTTGACTATCTCATCTTGCCACCTCGTAATAGGTCTCTGTAATGTTTACCCATAGGGCCAGTCCATAGTGTCACCTTCGTTAGTTCTATTACGCTTCCTCTTTTCCTGATAGTTCAGTTGTAAAGAATTTAAACATGTTGTACAACATCGATTTAGATTCGAATACCTGTCATCATGAACCGATGATGGCTTAGATGGCGTCGATGGACGTCGATCGGAATCCTAGCAACTGAGTTGGTGCTTTCGGTGATGGAAAACATCGTTGAAACACCGACGTGACGTGAAGTAACAGTGCTTGCATTGTTGCGTTTCGTTCGGTCTGTGAGAGCGCCGGATATCCACCTTCCCAAATTTCCACCTCTCCCGAACACAGGCTGGCAACACACTTGCGACTACACCTAGCATCAGGTGACTCACCTGTTCCTTAACCTCATATGATATATAAAAAATAATCGTTATGAAACCATAGCATGGCAATAGGGTATTTTCTAAGTCCACCTGAATAGCTGCTAACCTTATGTTGAAAATCTGTCGCCAAGTCTGCACTAGAGAGTTTAAATTGGTATTGTTAATATTTCCTATTCCAGTAACAACTTTTGCAGGTTCGTCAATTAAAGATTAAACTTCTAAAGGTGAGGGTGACTTGCTTACTTAAGTACTTGGAATTAAAACTCTAAGTAGCTTTACCTAAATGAAGTGAAAAGAGTTAGGTGAAAGCCTTAAATTGTACATGAACCTTTTTATTTTACTTTTAGCAATCTGTCTTCTAGATTATTACTACCACTGTCGACTAGGTAATAATGTTACAAGTGTCTCGTGATAATTTCAATGTTCTAACAAAATGGTGGCCCCGTGTTTCAACCTTCCAGGGAGTTTTTGTGGTATCTCAGAATTCATGCTCTGTGGTATTATTTTCTATCTGCTTCACTTGTACACAATAAATGAAGCCTATTACTTAAAATGCCACCAATTCTACAACATATAGAGTTAAATAACACAAAACTATAAAAAAATAAAATTAAATCCACTACCTGACAGACTAACAACCCTCCAAAAACTTTTAGCGTGAAGTTGTTTATTATATTATGTAACCATTTATCTTTCATACTTTTCAATCTTATTGTTGGCGACGCACATGATGAGTAGCTTATACATACATTTTTTTTTTATAGTAGCACGGCAAAGTGCCTGATGGTAAGCATGGTACAATCCAAAAACAATGGTGACAGCCGAGTGACATACTATCCATCGCCGGTCGCCGCTGGCTGTCATGCCGGCCTGCAAAAAGCTGGATATGCACAGGCTGATCCCGAAACGCGACCCGCAAAAGCGAATCACTATGACGGGCTTTTTCGCCATATACATGGTGGTTGCGACCCAGTCAGGCTGTAAAACCCTACCACCCCGCTTTCGCCATTGCCTCGTTCATTATTCAGCAGGGTGCACCACGTGCAGGTGAGGTTAGCTTGGATGTCTCAAGTGTTAGATGTTATTTGACACCCCTTACACCCCAAAAAAAAAGTTTCATACGAAGATTTAGTGATATTTTATAGAGAGCATATATATAGATTTATTGACATTTAATATAGATTTTGTTAGATAATTCATGCGAGTATAATAGAATAGAGATATAAATTGAATATAGAATTGTACGTATTTATGTGTGTATTGAGTTATTGAACATGGAATTATAGATGTGATATCTATAGTAATAGAGATTTAATTATGGATATGTAGAAGCATGTGTAGAATTATTGAATATAAATTGATATATGTTTTGATTTATACATAGAATGATGTATATGTTGATTTATGGAATATGTGAATTATAGGTGAATCATGTAGATTAATAGAGAAATAGGGACTTATGCATGCATAGAATTACTGAATTATGGATTATATAGAATTGTGTGTTAGTAATAATAGTAATACGGTGACTTATAGATTAAATTTGCACTAAGTAGGGATTTACATAAATAATAAACATAAAAATAAAATTATGCCGTATGGAATATATAGCGTGTGTGCATGGAAACATTCGTAGAGAGAATATGATAGAATTACACACGTTATATATATTGAATTATACGTTACGAGAATTATACGATCATACAGAACGGCAAATATACAAGATTGTATAATTTAATATAGACAAACGTAATGGTTATAGAGGTACAACTTTTACAACGGTTTTTAACGATATGGACAAGGACAAATTATATACCGGCTTTCCTTTATAATGTTAAAAATACTAATTCCTAGAGACTAGGCGGTGGATTTTGCCTTTGAATAAAGCAAAATAATATATTTTCTCTTAAATGGTAATTGCACAAGCAATATACTTGAATAGGGTTTGCCAAATAATATTTGTTATGACGTTAAGGTATCCGAACGAGCCCAATAAAATAATATATTTTATTTTATGGTAATTGTACAAACAATAGTTTAAAGTTGCAAGACGAACGGAACTTTATGGCTTTACAGTATTTCTCACGCAACGGTGTTGTAAACAGAAATTTCTAATTTTATTATGTATCGTTTCAAAATAAAATATGAATGGAATTAAAATTATAAACAACAAAAAAATATAACAGTTATATATAACTGGCGAACATAACGTAACGATATGTAATATTGAATATCGAGTATATAGAGTATAATATGGAGTAGTCTGATTACATAAGTCATAGCAATAACATGGTAGTGTGATTCAAGAAGGCATCATAGTAACATCGGGTAGTCTGATTCAAGAAGGCATCATAGTAACATGGAATAGTTTGATTGCACATCTCATTGTGATAACATCGTAGGCATCACAGTAACATCGTAGTCTGATTGCACATAGCATCACAGTAATATCGAGTAGTTTGATCGCACATCTCATTGAGTATAATCCTAGCCTGATTCAAGAAGGCATCATAGTAACATGGAGTAGTCTGATTGCACAAGTCATCGCAATACATCATTGTTCGACTGTACAAGTCATAGCAGTAGCATCGAGTAGTCTGCTTGTACATCTCATTGAAATAATATTGAATAATAACATCGAGAAGTCTTCAAACTCCGACAAATTCTATATTTTCCTACATACAGTAGTACTACAAGAACATTTGTCAGGTTCAGGTTTGCTCGCAATATTTTACTTCATTGACAATCGATAGTATTACCAATTTAAATTAGTATATGCACGCGAATTATGAAAAATTCGTTGGTGCACCTGCAAAGATTGAATTGACAGACGACTTGAAAGAGTATATGACATAAATACGTTTCGTAGGTGACATATAATTTTTTTTTACTTCTAACCTCTGACCAAAGCACGGAGCATAAATTTTGATAGAATAAATATGGTGCTAAACGAAGTGTGGCAGATGGAATCTTTTAGAATGCAAGGTTAATCACTGGCGTACATTAACTCCCAAAAATCTGCTGGAGGTGAGAAACTCTAAATTAAAAGGCTACCGTATACGGTAGACCTATAGGTCTTGCACATTTTTGATCAAATTGGGCTTTAACTGACAGTAGAATACAATAGAAGTATTATCGCGTAATATGTTGTAGAGAAAACTTGGCGCTTGAAAGGTGAAACCAACGTTTAGTAGGAAAAAAACAGAATCATTGTTTTCTCAGTGTCTGTACTTACCACCACGTCGTTGTAAATCCCTTTTTTTATATCATAAGAGGCAAACCAACAGGTGGGTCACCTGATGTTAAGTGATCACCACCGTCCATATACACTTGCAACACCAGAGGAGTCGCAAGTTCGTTGCCAGCCTGTATTTGTGGGGAGGGAGGAGGGGGAGTGGGGGAAAGGATAGGGGCAGGGGAAGTGGGCCCCCGGCGCTCGCACTGACCGAACGAAACACAACAATGCAAGTACTGTTACTTCACGTCGGTTTTCTGTGAGAGGGTGGTACTACCCCGAGTGAGACCGGGCGGTCTCAGTGAAAGCAGTAATAGCTTCAGCGTGGCTCTACCACCTACAAAAACTGCTGTACCATGTCGTTTCTAAATCCTTCATCCATTACTGAAATATTTGAACTTTGCTATTGTATACTTCTACGAGTATTTATTTACTATAGTATATTTGTGGAAGTCAATTTTTGTTAATACTTTTAACTAATGGAAACTTTGAATATCCACGAATTCTGTGTACTGTGTTTTATTCTTGTTCCATTCTATATAACAATTAATATGACTATGGCAAGTCTTGGCTATTGTTATTAGTATTGAAATGATTCTAAGTATGTTTCTAGTAGTTAATGTGTGCATCAATTAAATACATTCTGAAAATACTCTCACTGCTATGAAACTGTCTTATTAGGTTACTAGCTTTACCCACGACTAAGTCCGCTTGAAATATCAATTATAAACACAGTGATTCCTAGGATTGTGTTGTATTGTGTACTAAAATTCGACATCGGTGGTTTAATTGGCCCTTTGTGAACGATTTTGTTCTTGGAGACGCATTGTGGCAATACAGCGTGTAGTTGTACATCGTATATATTTGAAAAACATTATAGCTACATTCATTTTTGATGGATATACAGAGAGACCTGTGTTAGTTCCAGACATCAAAATTGTTCACATATCGAACCACCCTTTAATAGGCCTTCTCTTTTGTGTTTTCTTATATGTGAGATATACAAATATATTACTGTGTTATATATGAAAAACATATCATATATGTTATACCGGTGTATAAGCGATTACCATATAAAATCTAGTCAAAATCCATCCAGTAGTTTTTGCGTGGATCCCGTACAAACGACAGACAGTGAAACAAAAATTTTCAAAACTATGGAAATGTGTTCCGTCGTTGATTTTAAGCCCCACCAGAGTATTTTTTATTTAAAATATTTAATGTACATATTTCGTCCCGTTAGCCTTTTATTATATGTATAAAATAATGTATTTTTATAATTGCGTTCTAAGTCATGGACGGTAGAATAGTAAATAAAATAAAACACTGATAAAAATGAACAATTATATTGGTAATACACTTAAAACTAATAAATATATATTTACATTTATTAACAATTATCTTTACGAGACTTATATCACAAATAAATTATAACACTAATAATATTTACATAGCTGATTTTATAGTGATAGTTCACTGAGTATTTCATTCATTTTAAATGAGAGGAAATAGAATTAAAAGAATGCGTACAAATCAACATACGAGATGGAAATGAAACTTCTTCAAATAAAAAAAACAGCATGTGGCGTAAAGACCCATTAAAGAAGTGAAAATTTGTGGATTACAGGGAAATATTATAATTAAAAAAGTACAACAAAAAGCGAGCGTCATGCGGTGTTTTCAGGCGATCACCCATCCAAGTACTGATCGCGCTCGACGTTGCTTAACATCGGTGACCGGACGGGAACCGGTGTTTTCAACAGTCTACCTAAAAATATCTACCACAACTTTTCGTCATATAAAAAGGTTACCGATCTTCGCCAAATTTTTTTACCGCTCAATCGAACTAACTGATCTTTGTTGGAGCATGGTATAGTTCTTTCTACTTCTCTCTCTTTTCAAGTAACTATTTTCCCATCTTTTGCATATGAAACATCGCTTTGCGGAATCGTTGCATATAAAACATTGCACTGAACTTGCCCTTGATATTAGGTCTAAAGAAGTTTCACTTTATCTAGTATTAGTACATAAAAGCGCGTGGTATTATCCATATTCACATAGATAATTAACCAAAAATTGGCTATCTATAAGTAATCAATGCTAACAGGCCGGATTGCAAGGCTCCAAGCCTCTTAACTGATGGGTATACAATGACTTATCCCATAACGCAACAAAATAAAAGGGGTACTTTGATGGGTATATTACCATTTAAATGCTTGTTATAACTCAGTCGTGTGGAGATGTCTGCCACCTCCTACTTATATATTATACTTGTTAAGCGACATTTGAGTCAGCAGGTTTCTCTTAAATTATATCATCAGAAATAAATAACGGCATACATCGTGCATTGCGTTAAGGGTTTTGATGAAAAGCGAGAATGAGCCAGACGATGGAACGCATTTACTCAATAAATGTCAATTGATTATTCGTTTAAAAATTCCAAGATATATGTAAATTGGACGACAGACGTCGGAAGTGAATTCCATTCCACAGCCGTTCGCATTGTCAATGAAAAAACGAATCGTTACGTTCACGTCGCGAATGTCTAAAGGTCTTGTGGTGGATTAAAAAGGAATGAAATCATGGAACTCTATTTCAACACCTCTAAAATTTAATCTATAAAATATCCAAAGCTAAATTAGTCTATGATTTCGGGTTAGACAGAGTATTGAGTAAAGCGCGTCAAATGGAACTGAGCCTAAAATGAGATGGTATCCTAAATCAAAAACACTATTTTAGGGTTTTCACCTTATGTATAAATTGTATTCAGTTTTCGGTGTAATAAGATTTCTTCAACTAACTGAGGTGCCAAATTAATTAACTAAATAAGCATCCTTATTCTTTAAAATAAGATTTTATACATCGACATATATTTTAGGGCAGGCTAAGGTTACCCAATGGATTCGCATCACACGATGTAACTTCGAAATGTTAAAAGTAATGATATTTACGCATATACGCAACAATTCGTAACCATACCTAATTGTTGCGAATTTTTCACATATTTTGTATTCGCTCAGTTGAATCTAGTTTCAAAGTGACAGGGCCTTTATAAATCTTGACTACGAATACGCCATCGCTTCTTTTATCGGTGGCCTAGCTGTGTTTCACTTTTACACTTTTAAAGAATTTGGTTTACGATATATACCCTAATACGTACAAACTCTCATCAACTGAGGTTCTTTTTAAGATTACTTATAAATAGCTACAGGCTGCAGAGAACATATTAGATCAGTTTGGCTTCGTGCCTGCTTCCTATTTATTACAACATAAATAGCTATTTTATAATCTAGCGTGTCAGGATATCTAATATGAGTAATATATTCCTAACAAAAAGATTGCGAGAGGGATGATTTAGGAAAAAAATGTTGCAAAATTTTGGATCAAATAAAATTCAGTATATCACCCTGACACTTTTAATTTACTAATCTAAAATGGACTTCGATGACATTTGTAAGGAAAGAAGAGAAGTTGTATTAGTTAGTTCTGTTCGTTGTTGAGTAGGTCAATGTAGGCGGAATATAGCAGTAGGTTTAGATGAGACAAAGAGAGGTGAATTGGAGCGAAACGGCGTGGTTAGGAATGTTGAGGATAGAAGAATAGTTCGGATCGGAGCATGTTTATTATTACTTATTGTGAAATATTTGTGTATTCTGGAAAAGAAGGAGTGATTTATAAACCTTAATTAACAATTTACTAGACAAGGATAGGGAAATTAACAAAAGTATATTTTATATTAGGCAGTTTTCTTAGATACCTTTGCAATATAAAGAAAGATTTCGCGAGTCGCTCTAGGCTCGTCACGAACTCTCTTAGGAATGTAATACTTGAACTACCGAACTCCTATTGGTGTTTTAAAAACAGCCGTATTTCGAGGGTGACATCTATCTAGATAAATGTTGAAAGCAAATACAAAAAATGATCTAAAACTTTAGAACAGTTTTGGTATTTACTTGTTTCATTACATTAGATACTAATTAATAATGTATCCTGGATACCTGGACCTGTATGTTGTCCTGGAGAATTCGTAACTTTTCTTTGACAAAATATACCTTTTACAACAAAAGTTGAATCAAATTCATAAGGTCAAACAGGCAACACGTCGGGCTAACTACCTAATCGAAATAATACTTCATTATTAAATCAATGATAATTAATTGAATTAGTTGTACGAAGTTCGAACATATTTAAAAAAAACTTTAATATGAATTATGTATAAAAAAACACCCCGTATGTAGTTTAATAAATATAACAATTTTCATATTATGTCCTTGACTAAACATGAAAGTTTTATTATACACTGAAAATTACTTATATAACATTTTAATTGTTACTTAAAACTATTAAAAATAAAAGAAAATTATTAATACAGTTTATCTTTACCATATTTACAATTATACAAACAGATAATTTTAACATTTTAAGAATATACATTTACAATTAATACCGTATATTAGTTTTTTTTAATTACTTGTATTTGCGTGAAATTATTAGCCGTATAAATCGATGGAGCACATTTTGATTCCTACATATTTAATATTACAAATGTTTGACTTCACTATAAAAACAATAGGTTATAAAACTATTAAAAATAAAATGTATAGAATACATACAACCCCTTCATTATAACCGATTACAGATAACAAATAATTGATATGACAATTGATAATTGCCTTTTCAGAAGGAATGTCGCTAACAATCCTTAAATCATTCGATTTTCTTTTTTCGCTATAGGTTTTAACACTTGATCAGAATCTGACCAAATTACTGTGTGGTCTAAGAAGGTAAGCACGCTAAACCTAGAGAGGACTGGCTCTCAGGTGCATGTGCCGGAACACCATAGGTGCTTGGCGACGGATTTTCAACTCTAAATTGGTGGCTAGGCATGTGGGATTAGAAAAAGTCCTACCATTATGCTAAGGAAAGCTTTGGAAAGCTTCGTCGATGGACACAGTGTCCGAACATGCTACTCTTCAGCCATAATCGCATGTACAGATTCGTAATCATCATTACATAGTTTAAAACAAAGTCCCCTACCGCGTCTGTCTGTTCGTGATAAACTCAGAAACTACTGAACGGATCTTCATGCCGATAAAAGTGGATAAAGTAATTCATGAGGAACGTTTTAGTATATAATTTGTCAAGTAAAGGTTTTTTTTTTATTATCAGGGCGGGACATCGCCCGCCAGGCCCACTAGTATTCTATAAAGCCAACACACAGCGGAAGCTCTCAAAAGAAAAAAGAATTTTGAAACATTCTTCATTGTTCTCTGCTCCTATTGGTCTTAGCGTGATGATATAAAGCCTTCCTCGATAAATGAGTTATCTAATACGGAAATAATTTTTCAAGTTGGACTAGTAAGTAGTTCCTGAGATTAGCGCGTTCAAGTATACAAACTCTTCAGCTTTATAACATTAGTATAGATTATTTCCAAAAATATAGTAATATTAATATAATATGAAATAAAACATATGATATTAACCAAACTATCTGTATTTAACAAAACAATAAAACTTAAAATAATGTTGTATTTAATCTCATAAACCTTGTTAAAAACTACACAATCTGACTACGATAATAGTTTTTTTAGTGACTATCTATACACGCCTTTGGCAATACTATTTTTTATCTACATTTGTCCTTAAAGCTACTGTGTATTAATCTTCGATCAACAATAACTAGATAATGGGTAAGCTATTTATTTACTAAGAAAGGGAGAAAAAAAGTTTTAAAACAGTTTTAAATTCAACCTAAGTACAACCGTAACACCTAGTAATAAAGTCACAAATGTTCAAAATATTATCTAATACGATAAAACGAGCAAAGCAATAAATCACTCCCGTCACTTACAAATGAAAAGACAACATAAACAACATTTAGTGTGAATTCAACTTTAACACGCAATGAATAAAGTACTTTTTCCCCTAATTGTGCGTATTTTTGCGTGGTTCGCGAGCCTTGGCCATACATTTGTACCACAGGTTTAAAATCGGTAATTTTGTTCAAAATTTGATATTATTTGTTAGTTTAAAGCTTAAAATATAACTTATACAAGATGTACTTAGCGAAAGTAAAATACTCCGGCCGTTAAATTGCTTTTTCGGGTATTATTTTTGCATCTTTTGAATACACTGCGACATTGTGAAACGTGCTTACATTGGCTGTGATTCAAACAAACTAAACAAAATAAAAGCTCTCATTTCAAGTGAGCTGTTATTTACCGAGACGTATTTTTTGCGCCGACCTGGTATCTAGTTATTGTTGATCGAAGGTATTAATGATTTAGTGGGAAAAAATTAAGAAAGTATGGATTTAGAAAAGTTTCTTATATTCAGTTTGTTAGTTTTCCCACTCAATTTGAGCACGAATTGTTGGAGTATTCAAGTAGATATATGTAAATATATGTGAGGGTTTCGAAAAACAGTCGAATTGCAGAAATGAAAAACATTCCTTAACTAAATTTAATAAATCTGATAACGTACGGACGGAGACACTTGTAGACGTTGATGTAAACAGCTTTTTTATCTCTGCGCTATCTTTATTTCAAAATCAATAAAAAGGAGACAGAACAACAATAAAATAACTCTAACAAGCAGTAAAAGGCAAACATTTCAATCCTCGGCAAGAGTGCGTGTTTAAAGTCGCTTCAAACTTTTTAATGCCCCGGGGGACCGATCATTTCCAGACGTTTATTAATTCCACGCAAAAACAGTCCTTCCATCGAATACATAAAGTAGGTTATGTTTTAAGCTAAACTTAGAGTGTTTGTTGTCACCTTAGTATAAGATTTAGTATGAGCACTGATACAAAGAAACCTTGGAAATGGAGACTGTAACTGGTGGATGAGGATTGCATAGCTGCCGGATTTTCACCTGTAAGAAAATTAAATGAATTTAAAGTTTCACTATTGACCCTTAAATCATACTTAGTAGATTTTTTTGGAATCAGATGACATATATACCAATGAATCTTGATGATGTTAGTTAATAGTGAAACAATTAATCATCAGGTAGTTAAAAATAAATCATCTATAATATATGCCATATGTTCACAAAAGGTGCTTACTTATAGGGAGCCCAGAAAATTATTTATTTTCTCAAAAAATATATATGATAAAAATTATTGCATTCGCCGGCGCCCGGTATAAATTCTATCGGTATACTAAAACGAAACTAAATAGCTATACTACAAGATCTAAACGACGCGCTAAAGCAGCATAAAAATGTAGAGTTGTAGTTAACGGCCTTAAAATAAATTGCATTGGTTAAAGCATTGATACGAAAGAATTCACGTAATAAATGCAGTATGAACGCAAGTCGGTGTTACATTTAAAGCCATATTAACATGGACCCTGTGTGAAGCTAAGACACAAAATCTTAGTAATTAACTTCAAGTAGACATAAAAACAACGATCTTGCAGCAAAAATCCCAAAGAAAGAATCTAATAAAATTTCAATTAATATTTAAAGTAAGCGCTTTGACATAATTAACAAACTTATATTGAACAGCGCACTAATTGCACGAAAGTCTATCGACGTAAGGAATTACAGCTATCTTATCTTGGAGTAAATGTAAGCTTTAGCTAATGGACATTGATTGGACTTAATTAGAGAGACGTTTACAGTCGAATGGAAATATTTCAGAAGATCCATTAATTACGAGGGTAGATAAGTAAATTTAATGAATAATTAAGCTAATTTAAGGGTAAGTTTTCAATTTAAAAATTGATGTGACTTTGAAGACAATGTTCATATTACATGAAAGAGAAAGAAAAAATATGACTGTTAAGACAACAAGAAATCTGCTGTCACTAATTTTTCTGATACATTCAACAAATACAATGAAATTAGCTGAAGCAGAGCGTCGTGGCGCAATACATTATAAGAGGTTATAAAAATGAAGAATTTGTAGAAAACAGTGACCAGAATATTCGGTCTACCCGAAAATTCTATCTGTTTTGATAGAAACAATTTTCGGTAGGTAAGAACATGTTTATTTGGCGCAGCTTTGGCGTTCTATTTTTATTGCTTAATGTAGACATACTAAAGTAGATAATTAACTAAACCAAAGTTGATTCACGTTTAAGTGTGAAGCCATGGTGTATCCATGGCTACGGGTAAAGTTCAATTACACCACTGTATTGTACATGAACTTTAACGACGAAGAAATGTTATAGAAGCATGTAAGTATTGGGGCTGTTGTAGGGATTTAGCATCCTCTGACTATCACTATTTTTTCCTTACAATTTTTTTAAAGGGCATAAATATTGAAAAATGAAGATATCAAACAAAGACTGATTCAATTTTTCACATCAAAAAATTAAGTATTCTTAAAAATAGAATACACAAATTACTCTCACGCTGGATAGAAGTCATGAATAATAATGGCAATTATATTATTTAATAAAGTTTATTGACGGTAACAATAATTTGTATTTTGTTGTATACCATAAACGGATAGAACTTTCCGGTAGACCTATTATTAATTAAGAACACCTAAAACTTTGCCTAAATATAGATGCAACTCTCAGGTATTTTTCTCGATACTTCCATTCTCAAATTAGTGTTAGAGTCAATAATAACTGGAAATATTGGAAAATGTATGCAAATATTGCTATCAATTTTAATAGCTTAATTTTGCAAGGAAATCTATGTCTTGATAGTTTATAAATAATAAACTTTTTTAGGCAATTTACCATTAAATATATGGACGAATATGCTCGCCGGCACCGCGTTGTTTGGCACGCAGGTGTAGTTCCCAGCGTGAGAAACGCTCGCAGCCGGGATAAGAAGATCTGATAATCTCTGTATGGGATCAGTCGTTACGTTGATGCCGCGTTCCACGTCGTAGTTAATCATCCTACTGTTGTGGTACCTGATTATTGAACAGAAAAAAAAATGTAAATTATATTATTGGGTCTCATCCATCATGATGTTCGACAGCTATTCGTATAAAATCTTAACACCAAGTTGTATCAAGAAATTTGAGCAAAACATCTTATTTGTTCATATAATGCTTTTACAGTTTGTTTTCCTGATATCTATAATCGTTAAACAGTAATGCAAAATCGAGTAGAGGTAATTTAATCGGTAAGAGGGATATAAGGGTGACTTTATAAGGTAAAGTTACAAACAAAATAACTATAGTTAAGAATATGGATTTATAAACACCAAATAGATATAAATATATAAACATGTATTAGTAAAGTAAGTTATGATAAGTCAGTGATTAGAGGGCATGGAAACCACATTGATCAAAGTAGGCTCATCCTTGCAACTCAGCCGGAGCTTAAGGCGAAAGAGAACATCGTTCTAAACCAAAGCATGATGGTAATGCATCTTCTCAGCCTTCTAAGTCTTCTAATTGATGTACACTAATTTCAATTTTTATTAACTCGAGTGTCAGATAAAACGAATATTAGAATTCATTTGGTCCGTGACGTTAAATTCACCATAGTATAATGAACTACGCACCTATTATATAAATATATGATCACTTTTTATCCACACGTATATAGCTATGAAACTATGATCAATCAGTGCTTTGTTAATGCATATACTGTATCAATTAATATAGAATAGAATCCTTGCGAAGGAGACGTAGCTTTTGGTGAAGGAAAACATTGTGATGAAAACATATCTTTGTGGTAGGATTTCTAAGTCCACCTGGCTAACTACAATGGGGTGTAAGGGGTGTCAAATAACATCTAAGACTTGAGACATCTAAGCCAACCTCACCTGCACGTGATGCATCCTACTGAATAACAAACGAGGCAATGGCGAAAGCGGGGTGGTAAGGTTTTACAGCCCGACTGGGTCGCAACCACCATGTATATGGCGAAAAAGCCCGTCATAGTGATTCGCTTTGGCAGGTCGCGTTTCGGGGTCAGCCTGTGCATATCCAGCTTTTCGCAGGACGCATGATAGCGGCGACCGGCGATGGATAGTGTGTCACTTGGTGGTCGCCATTGTTTTTGGAACTACGCTTACCATTATGCACAGTCATTTTGCCGTGCTACTATAAAAAAAACCCTCAATCTGAAAATTTGTCGAATGTGAAATCGATAGATGCGTTTTACGAAAATGCAAACCACTGAACTTGTTATTAGTTCAGCGCAATGCAATTCACATTATCTTAAGTTAAAATTATCTATAAAAACTACGGTCTTACATAGAATTAGATAATGTTTTAATTATTAGTTTAAAGTGACGATGAGTCAGTGGATAGAGCATTGGATAACGCGTCGATTGACTCTTATCACATCAAGCGAGTCGGAGTTTTCGGTGAAGGAAAACATCGTGGGGAAACCATATCATGGTAGGAGACATTTTTCTAAGTCCGCCTTACTAGCCTTACAACCCTCAATTTGAAAATTTGTCGCCAAGCACTTGTTGGTGTATTCCGGCAACTGTATTTGAGAGCCATTCCTTTCCAAGATTTAGCGTGCTTACCATCTTAGACCACAACGTGAAAAGTATCGTAATTAAAATAAAATTGTTTCAAATATAACAAAGTATCCAAATCAATTTATAATATTGGAAAAACCATGTCAGAAGCTATTCATAAATAAGCATTAAATTTATTATATTGCAGCATTAAACGTTTATTTAGGAAGGAAGCGGTTTGTTATCGAGCAAATTCAGTGCAGTGCTGTCTGCAACTTTAGTTTCTACAATAGCAATGCCTTTATATTTTCCATTTGAATACTTTACTTATTTTTGACTGATTTTATTTATTAAATTATTTCTTCTCACAGATGTAAATATAGTTAACTCAGAACTGTAAATCTGTTTAAAAGTATCTATGATAAATTTGAGTACAATAAAGTTGTATTGTTCCTTGTAATTGTTATTATTAAAAGCGTAGAAAATCAAATAAAAGTGGTTATTTTTTGGCATACTTTGGCAATTCGTAAAATTTCACGATAATATTAGTTCCTTACTTTAGAACTGTGATATTGAGTGTATCTTTAAAAACATGATTTAATATATTTTTATGTTGGGATGGCTTTTTCTAAGTTCGCCTAGCTGACTACCACCTTCTAGTTAAAAAGCTGTCACCAAACACCTATTGATATGTTCCAGTAGCAGCACTTGAGAAGCATTTCTTCTTAATTTAGCTTGTTTACCATTTTGGAATACATCTATATTTAATCAGATGAAGTTGTTAGAAAACGGTAAAGTATAAAGATTAAAAAAGTAGCTGTTCTTTTTCGAATTAGTTGTCGTGAAAATAGTTTCATTGTTTCTTTAAAACTACGTATTTTGTCTGGATAAATTGTTCGATCCTCTTTGCTTTTAACTGTAAATTCTCCATCGTTATTGTCCTCTATAACCATTTCACTTAGTTTAAGTTACCTCAGTTAAATTATATCATTACTGCTTTGTTACTATATAAAAAAATAAATTACGTTCCGCGTTAGTCTTCGGAGCCACAGTTTTACGGTAACTCCTATCTGGGCACGAACTAAAAAGTTCGCTACATCTTATTTTTGCCGTACCGTGAAGCTGTGGAAGGATCTCCCGGCTAGTGTGTTCCCTCCTTCCTATAACATGAGGTCCTTCAAGCGTAACGTGAAGGCACATTTACGCAGGCCGTCATGACAGCGCCAACCGTCGGTATCTCTCGGTGGTCGCCGTTGTTTTTGGATTGTACTGTGCTTACCATCAGCTTACTGTGCAGCCACTTTGCCGTGATACAATAAAAAAAAACGTGATGATGTATAGCATCCTAATTATAATCATATAATAAATGCGAATGTGTTTATTTATTAGTCTTTGTTTAGGCTAAAATGGTTAGGAAACGTCAAAATGCACAACGGTATATTATCCGCCTCTCTGTAAATCCATCCAGTGCCATGTTTTCTCCTCCCAACCCCGTTACCAGGACGTAAGTGTCAGTCCAATTATGGAATGAGTTCTATTTTTTCCTACATCCTTTCGGCCGTTGTGCAATATTTGCGACCAGCAATGAAGAAAATACCGCGGAATTATTACAACTTTTTTCGCAATTACAACTAGCGATAACAGTCTTTAAAGGATTCAAAGTTAAAGTACTCAACCGATTATCATGAAATTTAGTATACACGTTTTTAAGGTTACAGGTTACAAATTAGGGTACCAAGGTTCACGCAAAAAACAAATACAGTGCCCGAAGGATAGGTAAAAGTTGTATTATCGTGAGCAAAGCCGTCAGAAAAAAGGTAGTATATAATTCTGTGATAATTCCTCTATTTGGAATTAAGAGTGGCGTCATAATCGATTAAGCCATTTCAAAGATAATTCCGGATAATCCAAAGACTGATCAATCTACTCGTATATCTGTACTATAATAATAATGTAAATCTAACGAGTCTGTACTTTTTCGATCTTCGTTTAAAAATGTTTGCAGGTGTCTTGGAATAAGTTTGACCTAGCAAGGTCTTAACAGGTCATGGTCTTGGAATAAGTAATAAAATACATTTCAATCGTTTTTAGAAATGTCTGTCTGTCCATCTGTTTGTATGAACACGCATCACTGCTAAGGTACTAGGTTCATAATGAAATCACACTACACTACCAAAATCATAAAGCATATCTTAGAGAATAACTTAGTCTTTGTTTTATTAAAATCGGTCCACTCTATCAAAAGTTATTATAAGTTTAATGACGACGAAGTATGAGAGAAAAGTAGATAACTAAATGGACTTAATACATTCAGATGACTTTATTAAGCACTGTTTTTACATAAGATTCCACGCGAACGAAGTCACGGACACAGCTAGTCTATACTAATATCATAACAAGTAAAGTTTGTGAGTTTGGATGTTCGAGTTTAGTACTAATACTGATCCGATTTTTTTTCAATGTTAGAAAGGTTATCTAGTTATATAGTTATCCCTGAGTACTAGAGACTACTTTTTATTTTAGCAAATATATTTTTTCAATAATTAATCACAGTAAATGGAATTAAAACCAGGAAACATTCAGGCATGCGCTACTTGAACGGTTTGAACTAAAGGAATCAAATCTCTAATAGAAATGTTAATAACTTTTATTTTTACAAAAAAGTCTGCAACTGCAGATAGTTTTTATGGCAAAATAAAATAAAGGTTACAAGATTTAGTTTTGATACAGGTTTCACGTATACTAACTGCTACTGTATACTATACAATTTTTTATAAATTAAATATAATAGCTAAATGTAAATGGTAATTTCTTGAAAATTAAGTTTACTTTTCATAACATGTTAATCAATGGAGTTGGTAGATAATGCGAAATAAACTATAAGCCTGTAAAATTATTGAGTTGTCGCAGCCCCTGGCCGTGCGAGAACAGTAGACGGGACCCGATAGTGAGGCACACAGGAGTAACACAGGGGTACAGGTAAAATATTTATCGCCAATATATATTAGGGTAGTCAATTTCCCCAAACATTTTCTTTCCGTTGCTCATGCAAAATATTAATCTACATATAGAAAAAAATTGCACCAAGTTTGAGCTCTTAATATTAACTTTAAGTACTTACAATTTAAGTTTAAAGCAGCTTTTTTTTTTCAAAAGCTGTACTTTGACGACTCCTACTACTGAACCAGTGCGAGTTAAACACTAAGACAATTTTAAAGAGCGTTAAATTCCCCACAAGTTCCATCAAACCGTCAATATTGAAAAACATTAGAAATTTGAAAAAAAAAATTTTGTAACATGCATTTTGAATGTTAAAACTTTAAATTTAAATTGTTAGTACTTAAAATTAATATTAAGAGCTCAAACTTGGTGAGAATTTTTTTTCAATATGTAGATTAATATTTTGCAGGTGCAATGAAAAAAAAATTTTTGCGGAAATGAACCACCCTAATATATATAGGATAGTTTTTATTTTCATTTGACTTTATTTTACATGGGGTAATCCCTAACAGATACGCCACCCGATAGAGAGTGGGTTATGTCCGATTCGCACAGACTAAAACCCCATGGTGTACTCAATACCGCCATGACGCGGGACAAGGTATGGCGAAGCACTCCGCATGTCGCCCCGGCGGCCGGTCCTAGTCCTGGGCGCTAGAAGAGAGACAGCCTGGCACACGTAGACTGTCTCGGAGACGGCAGAATTTTAATTGGATAAGTGGTGCTATAATTGGGTTATGAGCTTATTTAAGAAGATTTTACTCATAGCAACTAGGTATGTGTTTGAGTAAGTCCCTGGATAGTTTGGATCCACAATTGAACACGATGCTCGTCCTAATAATCGGCTTCTAGATTTTTATACGCAATTAGAAATAAAATTAGAATCGGTAATGACCGATTTGGTGCAGATGAAGTTGCGCGGATCAGCTAGTTTTATATATGTATATATCGAAAAGTAGTACGATTAGGATGTAGTTGTAAGAGAGCGAAAACCTTTATAATAGGTCTTTACCTATGAAATTGCCGTTCTACAGTACTGGGCATTTCAAATCAAAATAATTTTTGTTTGGCTAAGAATTCTAATTTCAAATTAATTTTATTTTAAAAACATGGAATTCTTTTTCCAAAGGTAGTCATTTGTTTATTGATTAGTGTTATATATGTGAGTACCGTCGTGGCAGCAACGCGGCACAAGCGACACGCAACATCAACGACGTTTACGAAGCTAACACTACAAACGAACGCACCACCTGTTATTCGTTTCGTCGCTTCCGTTCTGGGAATTTCGACCTGAAAAATGAACATCGCGGTCGTCCAAAGACTTTGGTCGACAATGATGAATTAAAGACGATTGTGGAAGCTGATGATACACAATTTACGACTGAATTAGCAGCAGCTTTCGTCGTTAGCGTCAAAACAATATTGGTCCATTTGCGCCAAATTGGCAAGGTAAAAAAGCTTGACAAATGGGTGCCCCATGAACTCAATGATCGCCAGCGCGAAGTACGCGTGGAGACGTGCCTTGCACTGCTCAACAGACACACAAATTAAGGAATTCTGAACCGCATTGTTTCCTGCGATGAAAAACCTTGCGCCTACAGACTACTACTTTTTCCAGAATTTGGATAACTCCTTGGCGGGAAAAAAATTCAATACCCGAGATGCAGTACAAAATGCCTTTGAAGAATTTGTTGCCTCCCGTCCAGCTGATTTATAAGCAGCCCTTAAATAAACTGCCACTGCGTTGGCAAAGATGCATTGATTGCTCGGGTGATTACTTCGATTAATAGAAATAAAAAATACATGAAAAAAATTCATTTAAATTTTTTCATACAAAACGGCAATTTCATAGGCAAAGACCTAATATTGATCATAAAATGCAATATGCCGCGCTAAAATAAAGAAAAAATAAACGAGCAAATTACTGAATACTCGGCTCGAAAAGTAATGAGGTGTCCATAAAAATACGAACAAATTTACACAGTTTCGTAAAGTAATGTAGTTGAAGAAATAAACGTTAATATTTCTTATTACATGAAAATTCGTTTCCAAATTAAACAAGACGAAAACAGAAACGTTATTGAAATTCTAAACGAAAGATATGTAAATAAATAGATTTATTCGTAAAGAAAGTACTATTTTTACCAGTACATTTAAAGGCCTATCTGGTGTAGACAAATTTCAGTTTTATTATAAAATGAATAAATAAGCTAGACTAAGCAGAATTCTTTTGATCCTGGCTGTTGAACTTATCTTATTGCCTACCAACTGCCGACTATTTTCACTTGGGTTAACAAATATATTTTATAACTAACTGTGCCCGTGGCTTAGTGTTGTGTGTAACCTGATGTACAAAACAATGACAAATAAGTCATCTGAATGTATTAAATCTAATTACTATCTACATTCTCTCGTACTTAAGTCGCGTCGTCATTAAAATTACAATAAATTTTGATAGACCGAACCGAATTGATGGTGGTAGAGCCAGGCTGAAACTATTACTGGTTTCAACATGAAGGGTCGGCTCGCCCGGGGTAGTACCACCCTCTCATAGAAAACCGACGTGAAGTAACAGTGCTTGCATTGTTCTCCTCTCTCCTCTCCCTCTCCCTCCCCTAACCCTTCCCCCAAAGGGTGGCAACGCACTTGCGACTCCTCGGGTGTTGTTAGTGTCCATGGACGGTGGTGATCACTTAACAGCAGGTAACCCATCTGTTCGTTTGCCACCTATGACATTAAAAAAACCGATTTTTATGAAACAAAGACTAAATGTTACTCGAATGTATTTTATTATGTTATCATAAACGCAGTACTTTAGCAGTGATGCGTGTTAACAAACAGACAGACAATTCTAAATATGATTGAAATTTTATTACTTGTTCCTGGACACATGCAACATTTGTTTACAAAAATTTAAAAAATACAGGTACATTAGGTTTACATTCTTATTATATGTATAGATGATATGCTAATTTAAATTATCTTCCAAAGGTAATCTTGCAATCAAACGAAGCACTTCAAGCGATGTTTATTTACGCTCATGATAAATTAGTTCTGAGATTACTATAAGCACGAGATAAACAAATCAAGCGAAATACAACCAGTGATTACACCTATATAAATCTTAAACGATCTAAATTAAATATTCGTATGTGCTTACTGTGAGTAGCATAAATATATGTTTTTGTAATGAATGTGTGTTCTTTTAAATCCTGCATCTACACGGTACTATACAATATGACATTTTTCTTTTATTTGTACTATTTATAACCTGTATGCAAGCTTGTTAGTACAGATAAATAAATAAATGAAACTTCGATTGTGTTCACTGTAATCAATAGGGAGCTAAAAGTAGCTTAACTCAAATTGTGTCGTCAGCTTTCCAGAGACTTCCACCCTACGTTTTGTACATAAACGTGCCACTGGACGTTCGAAAACAGTTATATTCGGAACATCGGAGCGAATACGAAGATAAATAAAAGGCATAAATCTATAAGGAAAATGCAACTACAGCATTATATGGTTTAACTAGATGGGACTCTAGTGTAAATGTGTTGTAGTAAGAGAGCTTAATAATTCATGTATGTGTGAGTACAATTATGTGTTTTTTTTTAATGCAAGCGGTATTTAATTTATCCACGGGCATACATACCAAAAAACAAAGGCAGGTGCTTCTGTGGTCTGGACAACTGAACACTGTAACCGTAGTGTAGACCCTGGTTTGAGATACTTCTCCGTTGGACCAGAGATCTGAGCTCTGGCTTCTGCAGACAAAAAAAACTTGATTTATAACACGTATAAATTTTTTTAAACTGATGGAGCAAAGATACCCATCACTCTACATATAATACTACGCGTAATATAATTTATCGCTAGTAATTTGAGTCATACTGGTCTGCCTCCATAGCTGAATATCATGCCACATCGGCCTGTAAGAGATCCAATGGAGGGCCAAAGGCTTCCTACCGAAGAAGGATATGGACTAATCACCACGCCAGCCCACGATGTATTGGGATTTGAGGCCCACTGAAATCCATAGTTATACGTTTTCCCATATACGGTAGTACCACAAGAACATTTCTCAGATTCAGGTTTCCTCAGGATGCTTTCCTTCACCATCATCCGATAGTGTTACCGATTTAAATTATTAAATGTATGCGACTATCGAATCATTCGTTAGTACACCCCGGGGTTCGAATGTTCGACATCGAATTCACCGGTCAAACTTAGCTGATTTCCAGACGAGATACACCAAAAGCGATTCATAGCAACACCATATGTATGATGGTATAGACACTATGCCACGCTGCTTGCTTGCTCGATATGCAACGTCGTACCTTTTACAATCATAAGAATTACACCAAGTATATGGTGATCTCATAATTCTCATAAGTATGTGTCATAAATCTTCTGTTTTATCCCCTGGTAATTTTAAGCCGCATGTCTTATACCTTACAATCACTTCTGAGTCGTAGTTACCGCCGCGTTAGTATCGACCTATCAATGATCCCGGATCGCCTAGTTACAAGGGCCCTGTGGTTTATACATTTTTAAATATTCCCCACAATTTCAACAATACATTCTAAATAAATAAATAATGGCAATATGAAGAGAGAATCTTTGTTGATCCATATTATTTCCAAACTCACATGTCGTGCAATATGGGGTATATTCAACGGTAAAATTTACGACACACAACCCCCTAAGGGTTTCTGATACGAGGCTCTCTTTAGATCAGATGCTAATGTATTTGTATATGGTTCGGTTATGTCTTAATTCTTTTACTATCTACTAATACTTAATTTACTTTTTTTTTTAATGTGGGGAAATCCCTTTTGGATACGCCACCCTCCAGGGGGAGAGGGTGGGTTATATCCGAATCGCACGGACTAAAACCCCACGGTATACCGACAGACCGTTTT